>CM077807.1:12670387-12849699 GCA_039737535.1 Lagodon rhomboides
AGAGCACACTTCAATGGCCGAATCGATACGGAGCCTCGTAAACGCACTCGCTTCTTGGTGATCGGCCAAGGAGACGCACGTGGATTTGGTTTTTGCCAAAGGTTGGATTTTGTATCGAGACGACGCGAGTCAGGGATCTGACCGGCCGTCCGGATGATTTAAGTGCTGCTGTATTCCTCCTACAGCTAATTAAACAGGCCAGAGAGCAAGAGAGAGAGATTGCTTTGGAATCCCCAGCCCCCTGATAGACATTCAATTAAGGTTTTGACAGTTTTACTACGGCTGTTTGTCTAGTTGAAATATAAGGCGTAAACAGGGTACAGCCCTCCGCTCACCTACAGTCGCACAGACAGAGCAACATGTTGATGTAAAGCTGCGATGCTGCCGCGCACTTGAACCTCTCTTTACGAGTTTTTAGCCCCTTAAAGTCCAATTTGACCCATATGTTCCCCCTCGAGTCGCTCCGAGGTTGTTAAAAGCATCGTATCAGCTCATTCTGACTCCTTATTGAAGCTACATGATGTTTACACTGAATCCAAGACCTGAGGGTGTGTTTGGACGTTTCATAAAGATTTCAGCTTGATATATTGGGTACTTTGGAAACACCGGGATCCCCACCTGAATTTTAAATAAAGTTATCTAGAATTGAGTCATGTTTGGCTGCACAGCGCCGGTGTGCACTGACTGGACCGCCAGCAGGTTAAATGAATCAATGAAGAGAGAAACAACAAAGATAGAGAGAGATGTTTGCACTGAGAGCAGAGAAAACAACAATCATTTTAGCCATTTTTTGTACAGAAAACAGTCTGTTGTTGCATTTTTTTTCTCCATGTGTACTGAGAAAAATGTTTTCTGAGGATGAAAACAAAGACAAAACGTCCATACGGGCAGAAAAGACGAGCACTGTGAACACTGAAAATGAAGATAATTCCCTTTTTTTGTCAAAAATACAGGAAAAGGTCCGCCAAAGTCTTCAAATAAGAATAAACTAGAAGAAAAACATGAAAAAACATTCATCTTATGTAAAGAAAAAGGTCACCTTGGTCAGATTTACGGGATGTTATCACCTCATAAAACACCTGAAGGATCACCTGACCTTTCTGTCCTATAATCATATTGTCATTACAGCATTTTATCGACTCATTTCTGTTCAGAAATGATCCTTCTACTTTCCATCAATCATCTTATATTTGTTCTTTTTTGACAGACGGGTGAAAAGTGAAAGAAAAACACGTACAACACAGACATTTCATCGATAATTATCTCGTTCACTATCCTGACTGGATAAATGTTGCATTTTTCTAATGAAGATTGGCGTGTGTGCAAAATCTTTCCTGCTGTTTACACCTGGAAAGTCACCTGAACCTCACTTTGATGCAATATATGAGATAAATGTTGTCTTTTTCTTATGTAGTTTTGAATGTGTGGTTCTGTTTGATTCAGCCTGTGTGTCGAATTCGCTTTTAGAGAGAAATATTTCGGTACTGGATGCCGATCAAGCATCTTGTGCACCATCGAATCATTATCTGAATTACATCCGCTGTTTGGACTTTGATGCAATATCGTTAAATTAACACAGATTGTTACTGGTCACTGTCTGGTTTACCATTTTAATTAGATGAATACTACATTATTCTTATGTAGTTTTGGTTGTGTGCTCATGTTTTTTGAGAGAGGAGGTTGAAAAGACAAACTTTTGATCAATAATTTGCCTGGTTTGCTACATTGATTGGATAAATTGTGCATTTTTCTTATGCAGTTTTGAATGTGTGCTCATGTTTGATTCTTTAACGACACCTTATTTTGTTGAATTTGCCTTTAAGGGCATTTTTTTTATGTGTTGCCACTGAAGCGCCATTAAATCGTGCAGAATCTCATCATTCCTCAGCAGCTGTGTTTGCAGCTGGAAAGTCATTCTGGACTCATGAACACAGAAAACGAGACACACAAACACGCTGAGACACAAACAGCCAGCAGAGAGACTCACTCGCTCCGACCATCCCCGGTGTTTGCCAGCAGGCCAGCAGCAGCAGCAGCAGCCCGGGGTCCAGGTGAGGAGACGCGGTCATAACCTTCTCTGTCTCCGGGCTCACGCGCGCACACCTCTGGCTCTTCAGTTCCCCCCCTTCCCCCCTTTGTGTCCTCTTTTAACTCTCCTGTGGCTCACTGGAAGTTTCCCCCCCAATGCAGGGTCACCACTGCCTCCACATCATCTCCATCCTCGTCTCTGCGCTGCGTCGCTGCTTTTTTATTCCCCCCCAACTTGCGCAAAGTGGGTCAGTAGGTATGCAGCTGCGGATTCACAGGGGCTCAATGAATGAAGGACACTTCTCGTGGACGCGCAGCATAATCCCGCAGCCCCGGAGAAGCTAACAGGTAGTTCCTCCCCGTCCTCCTGCGGGCTCAATTTTGCGTCATGGCCGGCTGGAGACGCTTAAATCCGCCTGGCGGGTGGAGGCTCAGCAGCGCGGACAGCTCCCGGGCAGGTCTGCTGTCATGTCAGCGAAGAAAAGAGCAGAAAATCGTGCGCTGACTGAGGATTTAAATAAATAAAAGAGAGAAAGAGGGAGACAATAGGGTGATGATTAGGCGCACGGAGGAGGCTCGGAGCGCAAAGGTGGTCCGCTGGATTAATCTGGCAGATTATGGGGAAGCCCGGAGGATGAGAAAATGTCTGTCTGCAGGAGCTTCGTGGTAACTCCTCCAGCCAGCCAGCCACTCAAAAACACTGGAGAGCTGCACGCTGCTTCTCTCAGCGCCGAGACTGACGTTCAAATCCTGCTGTCACTACAGAGAGGATGGAGGAGGAGGAGGAGGAGGAGGAGGGAGGAGGAGGAAGGATGGAGAGGGTGGGGGTGCGCATTTCATCACCTGCATGCAGTCAGTAATAAACTGTTGATTATGCGATCTGATTACCAGGACTCACCTTGACAGGACTGGACTGTAATAATCATATAATACACAATAAAATCATCATAAAATCCATGAACCGTAAACTGACAGTTAATGTTCTTTTTGACCTTGGAAAATGTGTAATATCTATTTTTCCGTGCCTTCCACAATCTCAGTGGAGGAAACATCCAGACCAGTCCCGCGTTGTAAGTAAAGGTATGCACGTGTAATCCGGAAAATGTACTTAAAGTATTAAAGTGCAGTTAAATGTTCCCTGTAGCTGCTATATTATTGTATATGACACCTTTAATTGATTCTGACTCATGTGTTGAGAATAAGCAGGATTTTACTCTTGTAGTTGGTAGAAATGAAGCTAATTTTCAACTATTTTATATATATGACTACAAATAATGATTATTTTCATTCTAGAGTTATCTGCTAATTATAATAACGAAAGTCATGAGAATGACTTAGTATCTCTGAAGAATGACTTAGTATCTCTGAAGAATGACTTAGTATCTCTGAAGAATGACTTAGTATCTCTGAAGAATGACTTAGTATCTCTGAAGAATGACTTAGTATCTCTGAAGAATGACTTAGTATCTCAAAATAATGACTTAGTATCTCAAAATAATGACTTAGTATCTCAAAATAATGACTTAGTATCTCTGAAGAATGACTTAGTATCTCTAAAGAATGACTTAGTATCTCAAAATAATGACTTAGTATCTCTAAATAATGACCTAGTATCTTTGAAAAATGACTTAGTATCTCTGAGGAATAACGTAGTAACTCAAAATAATGACTTAGTATCTTGGGAAGAAAAATAGTCTTTTAATATGATGTAGTATCTCAAAAGACTGACTTAGTATCTTCAAAAAAATGACTTAGCATCTGGAAGTAACAACTCAAAATAATCAATATCTTGAGACAACACTTACGATCCTGAAATACCGACTTTTTCTAAATAATATCTAATCTATCTAATAATAAGTATCTCGAAAGAATGACCCAGTATTACAAAATAATGATTAGTATCACAAAATAGTTACCTGGTGGTTACCTGAGGCATAATTTTGTGATACTGGGTTGTTATTTTGAGTCAATTAAGTCATTAATTCAAGAATGCTTCTCACCATGACGACTTACATGGTCACATTTCCTTTCATCACACTTGCAGTTACAAACTTCCATACGAAACATCCTCAGGAGACGAACAAGTTAAACCCAGCTGAAGAAAGACACTGTAAACACTGTATTGATGCACGATAATACCACCAATAAATCCCTGTATCGTTATTGTAAGAGACCCACTGAAGTATTATAAGCCTGAAACTGTAACTGGAGAAAAGCTGCAATAAAAACAGGTAAAATAGTTCCCCAGAGTGACATAACAAGGTGGGGTTATAGATTTTCATTATAAAGCAAAAGAGAGCTTATTATTTTCTGCTCGTTATCTTTTTTCTCATGAGCTGTGGCACTCATGCTTCTATAAAATAGGGGATGGAGCATATTGACCTTGCTTGTAAGATTGACTCCATAAACAAAGGACACGGCTCCCGACCTTCTGCAAAGCCTTTTCTATGGTGTAAACTGGCATTTGTCCCAGATACGGAGTCAAAATAAAATACCTGCTGTTTAATAAAAGTCCCTGTTTAAACCCTGTGGGGCAGCGGCCACAGCTTTCACACGTCATTAATCTTTAGCTGAAGCTTTTTCGATTGAGCCTCTGATTTATTTTGCCCATTTTTAGCAGCGCGCTAGTTATTCCACCGCAAAGTCACACAGTTTGACATTCCTGACGTCGCATATTGATTCAGGATCAAACGCCACGTGAGTTTATACTTTCGATTTTTTTCTGGGATCAAATGACATCAAACGTCTCAGAGGCTTCAAAGGGGGCTGAAGCAGAAGAAGCAAGATTCTCATGTTGGAGGTACACTTGTTTTATTTTAGGTGAAACTGCAACAATAAAACCTTCATCCTTGTCAAATGACAGTCTGACGTCTGTGTGGACTCTGTCAGGAAATGTTGTCTGTAAACACACTGTCACACAAAAAAATGGAAATGCTTAAAAAGCTTACAAACGAGCGCTCCACCCTGAAAAACGTCTCCAGTGATGGATGAATCTCCCTCCAGGCCTTCGCAAAACTCTAAAACACATTAAAGGTTTCATGAGTGTGCAGCTTACCAGCTTTTCAAACTTCTGAAAACATTTGAAATATGTGGCATATTTCAAAATAAAAGCTGAATTCATGACTGCACACCAATTCTCAGCAGACTTACATTATATTATATACATATATTAGATTATAAAGACATTATTCATATTTATAGTGTGCAATTATCTTTCATACTGTATATTTATCATTACATCATATATTGTTTTATATATATATGTCAGTCTGTATACATTTATGTTGTGCAATCACACTATGCAATTATATTTATAGATCTTTATACTTTTTAGGTATAATACCACACACCATATGTGCAGTACATTTATTATTGTTATTATTTTTAGGACTTTGTCATCTTTGGGGGATTGTTTTGTGCCTTTATTATGATAGCAACATCTGGAGATTATGAGAGTTAATGGGGGAGAGAAGAAGCAATAATGTTTCAGGTGTTCCTAATCTTTATGTTTATTTTATTATTCTATTTTTGTCTTGTCACTGTTCCTATAATCATTTTTTAATCTAAATTAAAATTTTTTCTGAACTATGCTGGCATCTCGTTTGTTTTACATAATTGGCAGCTGCATTTAAAAAGTCAAAGTTGTTTATTTTAGTGTTTATTTATCATATATTAACTGCAAAAACAGTATACTATAAACATCAGAACTATATTCAGTAATCTGTGCAGTTATTATGAGGTATAGACTTGGGATGAAGCAATAATATAACGCTGCTGCCACCTGGGGTCGCCAAAGTGTGACCACTGTACCAGGTGAGTATTCAAGATATTCTGGTGCAGCTGGTTTTACAGTTTCTGTCAAAGAAACCAGCAAACAAGTCAAACTGCGTCTCCAGAACACAATGTCAACCACACACAAGATGAAACACTTTTTCCTACAGATTTAATTTCTTATTGTTGTAGTTTTCTGTAATCTCCCTGCAGCTGTCTTCAGCGCCGCCCGTCATCTGTTTTAATAGTTTGCAGCTGTGAGCAGCTTCTCCTGCCCGGTGTCACCGACAACAGCACGCTCAGGAATCAAGATGGATTAGTATGCGTGACGAGATCTTTTAGTCTAATTCTGTAACAAGCTACAAACCTAAAAACCAGCTTGGGATAAGTGGTGCTGGATTGCGGCACAGCTTGAGTTTGAGTGTGTGTTGAGGAGTTTTACTGTCTTTCAAAAATGAATCAGAGTTTCTTTAGAGAGGCTTTTCTGCCGCACTGTAAATCACTTTGATGGACGGGAAAAGACACAGGATCGACCTGTACTGTAGCTGAGTATATATGGAGTAATCCAATAATACCGAGGCAGTTGAGAAGCTTTACAGCTTAGTCTTGAAAGTCTACCGGGTCACAAATCTGTGAAATAAATAAATTATGCAGACGTAAAATCGGTATTTTCTTTTGTTGACTGGAAACAGTTGAGCTGGCGGAGACATCTGCTCAGGGCGCCGCCCTGTGGCGATTATTTGGACCGACTGGGAGAAGATCAAGAAACATGCTGCAGGGTCCAAATATCGCATCTGGTGTGGGAACGCCTCGGGATCCCCCCCCGCAAGAGCTGAGTCATGAGCAGGAGGGAAGGATGGTGCTGCTGTGCGAGGCCAGAGAACAGGGAAACTGTAAAACAGATATAAGGTGGTAATAACAACAAAAACGTTTTCTATCTGTTTTATTGTCATGACTGTGTTTGATACTTTGAGGGAAAAGGGAATTCGAACCAGTTGTCTTTGCAGCACAAACGATAAAAAGAACTTGGAAAGGCCATAATGTGAAAGTTGTCTGTTTCCACTTCAAGTAAAAGTCATGATACCACACCGTGAAAATACTCACGGGGAAGGCCGACCACAGTTTGAGTCACCTGAGGATGTGGCAACCAAAACCTTCTATTTCGGACCATCTCAGTCTGTGATTGTGGCGACCAAAACAGATATTTTAAGTCAAACCATGATGCTTTTCAAACCCTTTACCAAGTGGTTTTTGTGCATAAATCTAAAAAGAGCCTAGGCAGAGCATCGTGACGAGAGAAAAAGAAAGTTCAACCTAAAAATTTACAAAATAAAAAATGCACTCAGCTGACATTTATTCTGCCGATTGGGTTGTAGAAGTATTTCAGTTCAGTCATCGCACATAATAAATGCTTTTATTTGCCTCTCCTACCTTCCTAATGAAAAACTGCTCTGTTGCTAATCATCATGTCCTTCCAGGACCTGAGTGTCCTTGATGGGAATAAAAACAAACAAACAAATTGACAGGAATATTAAAAAGGATGGAAGTCGAACATCACGTTACCTTGAGTAATGATTTCATTTTGAGTGGATGGAGCCATGTTTTGGGTGATTTTAGGAGGACTGCACTGAGGGAAAGCAGTGTTTGTTAACTACTTTATATACAGTTGGTTAGTTAAACGGCGATGCACCATGGTGTAGAAGATTATCAAATTTCCTGTGAGAATCTATAAAAAGTCAGTTCAGCTTTGTGACGATGTATCCTCCTGCTAATCTAAGGGAGGATTTAAAGAGTTTAATTAAGTTAAGCGGCAGGATAATTTGTTTAAGAACACATGAAGGAACTCTCATTCAAAATGAGTCAATTAAAACTGGATTAAAATACCCGTCTTGGTCTCGACAATCACGGATGGAGATCGTCCGACTTCCAGGGAAAAACAGCCCATTTGGGTCGCCATAAAAAAAAAGCCTAGGACTAAAAACCACCTGGTTTCGACGCCACTAAAACTGACTCGAATGGTTGTTTGGCAGCCTTGATAATGCCACCTCCATCCCCCTCCACTGCCTGATGTGAAATATGACCAATAAGCACATAATGTGAACGTGATATGGTAAAAACAAAAGTCAACTTAGGATGTGTCTGTGGTTTGCAGAAACGTCTGGGACAGGAAGTTTATGAAAAACTTCGATCTGAAAAGTAACAAAAAGCTGTTGGTCTGATGTAGAAAACACAACATTTGCCTCATAATTGTTGTGGAGCAGAAGTATAAAGTTGTATAAGATGGAAATACTCCAGTAAAGTAGCTCAAATTTGTACATAAATGCAGCAAAAATGGATGGAAAGTAAAGTACAGTATCCAATAACGTCGACGTAACTTTCCAACTTTCTCCCTCCCGCCATGAAAACTCTGATCGTCACCACAGAATCATGGAAGTTTATCGCAGCCGCGGTTGCTTTGTTGTTAAAGTTCCACTTTACTGCTCGGCTTGATGAGCTTTCCTCTCTCTCCGCGCTCCCAGGAGGACTTGTTGGCAAAAATCGAGTGTCGCTCTCTCTTGTTTATTCCAGTATGCTAATGTGTTTCTGCTCTGTGATGAGGAAAAAAAAAAGAAAAAAAGCCCGAAGTCAAGATGCAGAGTGAAAAGGATTAAGGTTGGCTGCTGCTTTGAATGAGACACAATGCAGAATAAATTATGAATGGAAGTCCTTTGATTAATTTCAGGCTGACATTTGGCCTTTGATATTTGAGCCTGCGCTCATTTTTCTGGCGTTTATTTCAAGTCTCGCTCAAAATCAAAGCTTGAACATCTCATTGTTGGATTGATATGATTGTCTGATACAGGATTTTACATTTTCCATACAGGCTTTGTCTTTTTATGTCACGTGATCTGACAAAAATTTGCACTTTTTACTGATTTTAACGGCTGTAACTGATGGACGGCTGGACTTGTGTTTGCATCTGTGTACCGACTCTCTCCACCAAGGGGAGCTAGCAGCCTACAGTACGCCACATGTCCTTTGGCAATGCCAAGATTATGAGTCAACCAACTTCAGATCATGTCTTCCTCCAGCCGAGCACACACACACACACACACGTCCAGTCCAGGCCCAGTGAAACGAGGCCAAACCACATCACCATGCAGACGTACAGTGCGATTCGTCTGGGCTCTTGTTTAACCTTATTAAGCTCTAAAACAAGAGCGATCGTCACTCAGGGATCGTTCTGCCTCAGTGGTGTTAACTGCAGCTGGAGTGAAATTATTTAACAGCCAAACAAGGAAACAGTGAGATGCAGTGATTACAAAATGCACGAGCCCGCAGCAGAAAATACTAAATGAAGCAAAATAGCGTGAATTGAAATGGTACGTTTACTGTTAATTATAGGGTTTTATTTCTTAAAGCACCATTCATCAGCCGATGTGTGTTTTTGAAGGCTGAGACTGATTATTCTCAGTATTTCTCATGTCCAACTAACACGCCACTACATTTTACATGAAAGGCACTCATCCAAGTGCATTAGCAGCTTCTTAAAACAGCCTCCGCCCCCTCACACCACAAGATATATTCCATAAAAGGGGAAACTGGAGGACATTACAGCCTCTACATCAAGAGTGCATTTAGAAAAAAAACCTGAAATAAAACACAGATGGATGGAGAACACGACTGAGGAGCCTTTTTCTCGGACCACCTCCTACACCATCTCCCTGACCACTTCCACTCTGATTGCGTGTCCGTGTGGAGGCTCTGCCACGCTAAGTGCCAGCCCAAACCAATTAGCAGGGAGTGAAAGTGGGTTTTAAAAACCTCCAGCGGCGAGTCTACACTGATGGTGATTTACTGTGCACATGCAAGGCTGTTTTCTGTTTGTCATGGAAGACGCTCTGCACAATATAAGTTCCCTGCAACTATAAACTTAAACTGATCAAACTAAGACAGACATTTAATAATAACGTAAAGGTTGCATTGTTTTTTAGATCAAATACAACCTTCTCTAGTCTAGAAAAGGGTAGAAATGTTCATTTCAGTCTTGTGTTTTTGCAGGTATTGCTCCAAAAACCAATCAGCTTCGACATCACAGTGAAAAACACGATATTTTAACAAAAATTGCAGCTTCCAAAAGTTGCTTATACCAAACCATGGTTACGAAAAAAGGCACTTCTTGAGAAACTACATTCATGCTAGCAGCTCTGTGCATGGTAGCTTGCTCATGACAGTGCAAAGAGGAAGTACAGTTCATCCTGAGGAGGACATGAATATCTACCAGAATTCGTAACAATATTACGAAATGTCACTCAGAACCACAAATGTCACTATCATGGTGAAGGTAAAGTAAAAGTCAAGAGATCACCGAAGTCAGACAGATTCATCCTCTGGGGACCTTGAATCCTGTACACAATTCAGCGTGAATCCATCATGTAGATGTTGAGATATTTTAGAGGATAAATTAAAATTTGGACCGGCTGGTAGTCAGGAGATCACCAAAGAGAGAAAGATTCATCCTTTGGGCATCATGAATTCGGTGCAAATTCTTATGACAATCCATCGATAGCTGCAACCACAAATGTCAACCGCATGGTGATGCTAAAGGAAAAGTCAGTGGAATCACCAGAGTTAGCAGGATTCATCCCCTGGTGACCATGCATTCTGCACAAACTGCATAGATGTTTAGATATTTCAGAGGATTTTGACTGGCTGGTGGTGTTAGAAAAGTCACTAAAGTCCCCATAAATCATCCTCTGGGGATCATGAATGTCCAAAATTTCATGGCAATCCATCTAATAGCTGTTGGGATAAATTCTCTCAAAACCACAAATGGTGACATGAGAGGAAAAGTCACAGAAGCACCTAAATCACATGGATTCATCCTCTGGGGACAATGAATGTCTGTATAAATCAATCTAAAGATGTTATGATATTTCAGAGGATGCCTGTACATGAAAGCTTTGACCTGCTGGTGGCGATTAGAAAAGTCAGCGGATCACGAAAGTCATCAGGATTCATCCTCTAGGGATTGTAAATGTCAATTCATCCAATAGTTGTACAGATATTTCACTCAAAAGTAGAAATATGAACGGTGACGTAAGAGGAAAAGTCAAAGGATCGTCCATAGGATTCATCCTCTGAGGAGCATGAACACTAAAACATCTAAAAAGCCTGAACTGTCAAACTAATACAGTAGCACCATGTGTTATATTCACTAAAGAATATTTATTTAACAAACATGTTGTGAAACAGTAGTTTTATCAACTAATTAATGAAAATGTGTGCCGTTTATTTAAAAAGCACCGAGCTTCAGGGTTCAATCCGGTTCCTCACAGCTGAGCGGTTCACGCTACCTTACAGAATCCCTCTGAGGTGTTTAATGCAAATCCAAACACAGAACGACAACGACGGCAAGAATTACAAATGAGAAACGTTCCCTGCTGGGTTGCACAGTTTAATGCACAATGTTTTTATTCAAAGACTGTCCTGGCATGACTTTCTTGATTAGTCTCATATTTCCTCACTTATATCTGCCATTAAAACTGCCGGATCTTTACTTGAGGGCGAAGGGAAATGAAATTACAAGGCATTAGTTGGAATTCTTCAATTCTTTGCTAATGATGAAAGCCAGCCATGCGTGGGCTAAGTGAGCAGCTCCACATATGGCGCC
Source organism: Lagodon rhomboides (assembly GCA_039737535.1). Classification (NCBI taxonomy): domain Eukaryota; kingdom Metazoa; phylum Chordata; class Actinopteri; order Spariformes; family Sparidae; genus Lagodon; species Lagodon rhomboides. The sequence goes on from CM077807.1 coordinate 12,681,840, forward strand.
GCAGCCACAAGGAATGTCAGTTTTAGTGAGCAGCAAATGTGTGGCCACGTCCATCCTGCAGACGCTTTTACATAATCCGAGTGAATGGAAGGAAAAACAGCGGCGAAGGTTTTACACACCAGACAAAAGGAAGGGACGTTAATAAGATAAAAATCTGAGTCGGATTCTGTCCAGAACTTCATGTCGGCAGATAAAAACAAATTAGGCTTTTGTCTCAATGTTCAGCTTCTGATTAATGCATGGAGCGGTCCATTATAAATTCATACAGACGCAAGCACTAAACGTCTCAGCCTCATTCACAGGGACGCCTGGCTCCGTCTCGACTCTCTCAGACGCATCTCAGCTGGTTTCTTTTGTGTTGTCTGAGAGTTTTCTTTAACTTTCTCTTATAAATCTGTTCTGTTTAATTAGTTTTCTATTCAATCTTAAGACAGTTGGGTAGATGAAAGGACACTGACATTTAATGACTTTGTTTCTTTATTTTGACTCTGATAAAGTAGAAAGAGGTGTCTGATTTGATCCTTGACTTGATAATAGTGTTGATTAAGCCTTTCATAAACATAAAAGAGACAGCTTATCAGTGAAATTTGTTTTGTTTTAGTTGTATTTTGGCGATTTGCTGTGCATGTCCTGTACTGATTTAATTTCACAGGTATGTAATATATGTCTTTTTCTCAATTAATTTCATTATCGCTTGGATTTAGTGTATTTTGAAGATGCACATATTAATCCGATTTAGTAAATGTCCATTTTGCTGTTCTTCTTTGCATACTGACCAAACAAAGATGGGTCTGATGGTGATACAGGTATGAAAGCCAGCAGTGCTTTAAAGAGAAAAAGATTCAGGTTTATTGTGGGCAGTGATACCACCTACCAAAAAAAAAAAGCTTCAAAGATTTTAGGAAATAGGATGTCACAGTACTGCCAACACTGTGTGACAAACCAATCAGGCTCCAAAACCAGCGCTGGACAGTGTGGAGATGATGCTCACTGGGCCAAAAAGTAAAAAGAAAACATAAAATACAATGTATTTGAGTGTCATAAAAGAGACATCAAAAAACCACAACGAGACATAAAACAACTACAAAGAGACATAAAACAACCTCAATGAGACATGAATCAACATACACAAATCAACTGCAGACATAAAACAACCACAACGAGACATAAAATGGCATTACAATCACAAACTACAAACATACATAACAACATACAAAGAGACATAAAACAACCTCAATGAGACATGAAACATCCACAACGAGACATAAAACAACTACAAAGAGACATAAAACAACTACAAAGAGACATGAAAACAACTACAAAGAGACATAGAACAACAAACATAAATCAGCTACAGACATGAAGCAACCACAAAGAGAAACAAAATGACACTAAAGTGACATAAAACAACTACAAACATACATAAAAACATCCAAAAAGAGAAATAAAACAACCACAAAAAGACACAAAAACAACCAGAAAGAGACATGAATCATTACAAGGGACATAAAACAATTACAAAAGAGATGTAAATTGACTATAAGGAGACATAAAAGGAGCACATGGCAACAAAAAGACATGAAATGGCCACAAATAAACATAGGACAAACACAAAGAGACACAACTCTGCTGCAAAGAAACACAAAATTACATTTGTAATTGTTTCGTTTGTCCTTCAGGTGTTTTGCTTCTAAAAGGGACAAGTGAGGGACTTTGTGTCTCATAATGTGTCCATGATGCCACCAGTGGTCAGGAACTCCATTAAAGTGCAGCATAAGTACGTTGTTTTCGTAACATTCAGGTTCACAGGGCCAAAAACGGTGAGCAACTTCCCTCGAGTTTCCACTTTCGCACTGAACTTCCGCTTCATTAAGCTAAACAACTTCACTCAAGTGACTCTGGATGTCAACACGTTTGAAACTCCACTTATATCAGAACGTCCTCAAAGCTGTTCAAATCTGTGTTTAATACCTAAATCCAGGATTTTCTCTTATAGATTCCAATAAAAAAAAAAATCCTTAAATCTGCCTGAACATGCCACTAAAATCCCATCGGAACAAAGTACATATGTGATCCGTGAAAACACTACGCATCACACTCGACCTCACCTCCGCCCTCGACCCTAAACGTGCCATTTAACCAGCCTCCCTCTACGCTTGTGAGCACATATGGTCCTCACAAGTGTAGGATAACCCACCAGGCCCTTCGCATACACTATAGAGACACTTGAACACACACTCACATGCAAACAGAGACACTTCCAGTATATTCAGGGCATCAAGGCTTCAGTCCTACTGACACCCAGGGGAACTTGTGTCCTTTGTCAAAGCAACTGGTTCTGCCGCACTGGCAGCTTCAGCTAGGAGGCAGCCGGGCAGTGTGTGTGTGTGTGTGTTGGTGTGTGTGTGTGTGTGGATGAGAGAATATGAAAGAAAGAGAGAGAGGGAGAAATTGTTGTATATGTGCATCCTGTAGGATGATTAAGCACAGAGGGTCACTGCGATCTACATAAAATCCAAAAGGTGCCAACGCTCACATTCAAACTGTTTGATTGACAGATGGTCCCTAGCAACAGCGCCCTGTGAATCATTAGCAACGAGGACGAGATGTATCAGCACTTCATCTGTTATCGTGAAGAAAAGGGAGGAACTGCAGCCAAAAATGATTGCACTCGATTATAAAAACCCAGTGGGTTAACACTTTTTTTTTTTGGCATTATTAATTTGGAGCTCTGCAAAAAAAAAAACAACTGACGACTCCAGCTTCTTATTAGACCATCTTGGCAATGATTTTATTATTATTTTATTGCATTTTCATCTATCATATCCTTCAGACTTCAAGAGATGCTTGTCTAAGTTGTAGGAGTGGTTCTAGAGGATGGGAGTGATTGTTGCACTCTGTCTTTTTGTTAAACTTGTGCAATTATCACTGAAGAGACTGAAAAATGTTATAAATGGCACAACATTAGTGGAGAATAAAGGGGAGCAGGATGGAGATGTAAGGACGTAAGAGCCAACATGTCACAGAATAAATCTATTCATGCATTGATTTAACCATTTATTTGTGTAAGTTTACATCCTCCAAACTAAATGACAGTGTATTTCATGGAAAAACTACCAAAAGATTTGCTTTAAAAAGAGATCTGACGAGCTCAACGGCAGGACGACAATTCAGCGCCTTCCAAATGTTGTGTTTTCTGAAATGTTGCTGTGTTCGTGAAGTGTCGTGCTTTTGAATCGTTGTTTCACATCAGAATAATTTCCTATCATTCCATTATTTATGTCAGATAAACTGTTTGTCTACTGTATGAATGCAGCTGTTAAATATTTAATAAATGCAGCCCGGCTGCTGTTTGAGGCGACTCCTCTTCTTCTCGAGGCCCCCGAGGTTGTCTCCAGTGTTTGTGTTGCGGGCCCTCTAACTTTGCTAGTCAGAAACTGTCCTTCTGAGGTTCAGTGATGTTCCTCCATGTGTGTGCGAGTGTGTCTCGTCGCCAGCCTCTGGCATGGTCAGGTCCAATTTCTATCACGGCGCTCTTTAGATGGGCTCAGAAAATGGTTTGCTCTGCCACTGCAATGCACCAGTCATCCATTTTCTCATCCATCCATTCACTTATGAGTTCACGTACCTTCCTACATATACATCCATCTGTCCATCGATTTATTATCATCATCATCAGACCTCTGTGTAGGAAATCATCTCAATCCCAGATGTGGATTCTTGCTCCGCCTGCCCTGCAGTTACCGTACCAATAATCCCCTGGCTCATATCACTATAGTTCAGCACATGGTTGCCCTGCTCATCATCCTCATCTGATTTCACAGCCGTATGTGCCCAGCATCTTAATATGTCAGATCTCATCGCATGGCATGAGTCTAAATCCTATCGGGATTGTTCCAGGGGGAGCCCACGTGCCGATGCATTGTGTTGATTAAAATAGATTCCCGTCGTACAGTATTTGTTGTTGTGACTCAATACCAATGTTCTGTCCTGTATTAACACCAAGGTAATCCTCGGATTGAAGCAGACACCCTGAGAAAGATTCAACGCCTCTGTGTGTCGACGTCGGGACAAAACACACTGAAAATGTCAGCAACAACGGCAGCTCTATCTCAGGAGATCCGAGGCTACTGTTTGTGTTCGTCGACGTGGGCTTATAGAACGCAGGAGAACAATCTGTAGGCAAAATGATAAGAAGCTTACCATTGTGTATTTGCAAACACTACCAAAATTGTAGGAATACGAAGCTGGTTTTGGTTTGGAGTCATGTTTGTGTTCATTTAATGAATTTAAGTCCAATATTCACTCGCTTTTAGCTCCCTTTTTGGTCTCCACCACCTTCTTTGGGGCAATATCTCCCTTTTTGCTCCAGTATGTTCACCGGCTAATTGCTAACTTTGTCTGTTGTCTATTTGGTACTAAGTTGGTAATGTACAGTTAGTCAGTTTTTTGTTGAAACAACTCAATAAGAACTGACATTTTCTGACATTTTATAGACCAATAGATCAAGAAAATAACCCAGGAAAGGGTTTGTTTTTGGTGGCATAAGTCTGACATGACTAGTGTTTCTATCAATAGCATGGAGCCTGTTTTTAGATATTGAATGCGTGACAGCAGTACATTTAGATGATAGGAAAAGATTAGGATTTACAAAATGGTTCAAACGGTTTCATTAGATTTTTTGTACAGGAGCATTTTGTCCAAAGTAAATTTGGTTTGTCTTTCCTTATTTTAAGAAAATGTAACTGAATCATTGGGGAGTTAAAAAACGCTTGACCAAATCACTGCACATATAGTCCAAAAGATAGAAGTAGACTCATATCTGAACTTTCAAAATGTTCTCCAACAACTTTTCTGAACCTATTTTCTGTTCCTTTTCAAAATCTCCATAGAAACATCAAGGTTAATATTTCATCTACCCCCCTTCAGATGACAGCTTGCAGGATTAATAAGGGAAATACAGCATCCCTCCATGACTCAGTGCCGTCTGCTCATCAATGTGTAATACGTTCTCCCTCGTGTGTGATGTGTTTTTGTATCGTGACCCTGCAAAAACTAAACTTCCTCGCAAATAATACTTGTAAAGTATCGTGCATCTACATGGTACAGTATCTTTCTTTTTGTACACTAACAAAGCAGGAACACAGTGTTTGAGCCCAGAGGAGTCACCAAACGCAAGTCTATTCATCATTGGTTTTTGCCAGGAGGCGATGTGTACCCATTACTGGCTGCATTGACCACATGAGCAGAGAGGGTCAGGCGATATTTTCCATTAGGAACATGGGGTTGCTTTGTGTGGAGCAGCTTTAGAGTTACGGGCCAAAGCTTTTAGAGCATGCTGAACACTTACGGGAGGTTTATTGTTCCCACGACACAAGAGTGCTTCAGTTATGGCTATCGGGCGTAAAGTCTTCAGCATAAAAGAAGATGGTTAGACAATCAAGAGGAAGACGGTTCAAAAGGACTGCTGCTTTTCATCAGAGATTACATTTATTTATGTCCAAGTACAGCTTCCTTTCTTTTTGTTCGTTACCTTTACCATTCCACTTGTACAACAATTTCCTACTACATGCTCAAAAAAACAAAGAATAAAGGAATCTTGTTTTATGCAGAGCTTATGATTGTTCGCAGTTCAAGAAAGAGGAGGCCATCCACCTTAAATCTTCCTGAAAGATTTAGGCAAAAAGATAGGAGTTTGCAGATGGCTTTCCAAACACAACCTGTCTCAAAGGTTTCTTCTAAAACAATCCCAAAACTAAAGAGGGATATAGGCTCTATTTCATAATGTCAAAGAAAAGAGAAAAATCCTGGATCCGTCTCTTTATCAGGATCTGCACCAAAAGTTAATGTGTTCTATTCTGGACAGACACCCATCCTCCATCCAGGTGTTGTGGAAATCTATTCAGTAGTTTGTGTAATCCTGCTGACAAACCAACCAAAAACCAACAAAACCAACCAACCAATGGACACATGTGAAAAAATAATTTTGTTGACCGTCTCACTTGTCTTCTAGTGCCATATTCCCTTTGTCCAATACTTTGATTTATCGCCACATACCCTCAGAAGTAGGGGTGTGAATCTTTGGCAATTTCACAATTAGACTCTATTACCTTAGTTTTGGTTATTATGACATTCTTCTTAGGGCTTCTGCATTCTCCTTCTGAACCCCTAAATCTTTCCCTGAGACTGTCTATTGAGTTTTGTTGTTAGTCGAGAGGGCCAACGGCTAAAAATTGGATGTAGGACAGTGCCTTGCAGGAAATTCTACAGATTTGAGCAGCCAGGCTGCAGGAACAAATTCACTGAAGATACAAGATTAAACTTTCTGACATTTTCAACAGGAGACTAACTTGTCTTATCAGTTGCCTGTTTTTATTTCTCTGCCTGCTCTTTCTAATCATTTATTGCATCACTTATCTGTTGAATATGGAATTCAAATGCAACAATGTGTGTGAAGCATTATGAGTTTTTTCACATAACACATTGAGGCAAAGGAAAATGACTAAAACAATAAATATTCTTCTGCTGGGAAACTAGGGTAAAAGATGGAAAGGAAGGAAACAATAAAATGCTTTACTGTTCTTATTGAATGAAAGAAATGCACCAAAAAACAAACATCTTTCATTCAGACTGCCTGTTTCAAATGGTAAATGTTATTGCTGCTTTGCATGCAGAAATCTAGGTTGTGATTCAGCAGAGTGAGTAAAATGCTTCGGTGTTGTGTCTGTATTAGAGTGCCTGGCACCAAACTCATGAAGAGGACAGCTTTAAAGTAAGAATTATCGCTTTCTGTGGCCAAGTTAAGTACATTTAAACAGTTCTTAATCTTACTTACAGCCTCAAAAGGCTCTAAAACAGCCACATTATCAAACAATAAATTCTAATGAAAACAACTCAACACTGCACCAACTGCACAATGAGAAAAAAAGACAAAAATTCAACCACATCTAGTTGTGGAAAAATACAGAAATGGTAAAACATAATAAAAGATATTAGGGTAAAACATTTTTAATCACCAGTTTGATTAAAATGTATCTATCAGCAGCAAGTTGACAGCTACTTGCCATCACAGCTAAAGGCGATACCAATACAAAAGGTTTGGTACGTTGAACACAAAGACATGGAGTATATTGTTTGACTAGTGTCTTTGATACCTACCCAGCGGAGAATCTCGGTCTGACTGCTGTCATTGATCTGTCAAAGAACTGGCTTCAAAACTGGTTCCAGAGTGGCACCAATACCTTGCTGGTCTAGAACCAAAAAAGGCTTACATCACAGGGTTGGGGGTTATAAGGCCCAATTCAAACTGCTCATGGCCGACATTTTAAAAAACAGAGTTAGTGTAGGTAGTTTCTGACTCATCCATGGCTGACTAAACTAAAGATTTTCACTATAAACCCCAAATCAACTATCATCAGCATAGAAGGGAAGTTTAATGCCAAAGGTCTTAGACACTGAAAAGCAGTGGGCCAAGGACATTGCCTTGTGGTACACCAGATTTTATGTACAAACACTGATGTTATTTCTTGAATCTTTTGACATATTTTTCTTTAAACAAAAAGAAACTATGCTCACAAGGATAGACATTTTCAAAAGCTATCAGTGGTGATGTTGAGTAATCATGATCTGACAGTGATTCAGGCAAAATGTCTGAATGTAAAGGATCTAAAACCAAGCAAAAGCTATTTCTAGGAAATGTTGTTGGACTGATAACTATTACGTTTGTTGGCGGTCCAGTTGTCAATGACTACATGGAAAGTCATCGATTGCAGTCTGGCAGAGTTAGCTCAAAGCCAATATGACCCATCACTCTCTCACACACAATTCCATCACTTAACCAATTACAATTTTTCATTTTGTTCTAGCTGAAATAATTTGTTTCTGGTTTTTCACCTCAGTTAAGGACAAATTTATGAAACTACAATTACAGTAAAACTGGTAAAATGGTCTGATAATATTTGAGTTTCTGAGACTCTTGTTCTATGGAAATCATATCTAAAACATTAATGACATTCCAGCAATTCCATAAAATTGGACATTTTTATACACTTCAATTTTTTTTTCAACAAAATGGGTACGAATGGGGTCAATTCAGCCCCCTTTTGTCGCCACACTCCATCAACAATCAGCTGGATTGACTATCACTGTGATCTCCCTCACTCTCTCCTTCACGCCCTTCTGCCTCCATTAGGACCCTGGTACCCTGATAGGACACATGGGTGGCTATGGGGACAAGCTCTGGTAGGGGTGGGGGTCTGTGCTTGGTGGATCGGCCTGGGTTCATCACCTTGCTCCAGGCCATGGGCGGGGGGTCAGTCAACTTATAGGGCCCTGGGAGCAGCTCCAGCCTTTAGTGTGCCCGTAATCTGCCATCTTGGTCCTCAACTCCCAGACTGCACCTCCTTTCTCCTGATAAGGAGCTTCCCCACATCTTAACCGGTAAGCAGATTGACCTTGGACCTCAAGAAGTGCTTTGTAAAACAATTTAAGAGTGAGAATGCTCGATCGCTATTATCAAACGAGATTTATCTTTAGGTTTTTGCCTGATAGAAGTTTACAAATACCGTTGATTTGTTCAGTTTTTCATTTAGATGGCTTATTAAGGCCCTTTTAGCCATTAATACTGCTCTATCAAACAATGTTTGACAGATTAAATGTCATTTCTCAAAGGACAGAGTGTATTTAGCAGTGACACGGATTAAACTTCACTCAATTATACAAGAACGTTATATAAACCTTTTTTTTTTCTGGTGCCACCAGTCTTGGTTTTTGGTTTTTGAAGGTGAGCCAACAGTGTCGTTGGAATATAAAGCAGATTTCTTCTGACGTGGTGCTCTATTTTACCCCTACACACTCTCCCTTTTATGGTTCAATGTGGAGCAAATTTAATGCTCTATTTGTATTTTCTCCCATGGGCCATTTTACAGTCGGGTGGGTAGGTAAAGGCATGGTTACCATTTTGTGTAGGTACAAAAATCATGGAGAGCCTCATTACCAATGTGATGCCAGACTGGATTTTGTTTGGACAGCATCTGTGCAAGATGAAAACAATCGACAATGAGGAGAAACACATTCCTCATTGTCTGCGTTGCCCCTAATCCAGACAGCACAACCCCACTGTTTGCTTTCCCCTGGCAGCTCCCTTAAACGTTCTGCTGCTGCCGTCAAACCCTAATAATGTCAGATTAAGCTCTGCACACAACTGTCCATCTGACATGAGGGCTGGATTTGTGCTGGATTGGAAAATCTGGATGGGATGCCTCCAAAGCTCTGTAATTCTGCACGTACACACTGACGGACGGACACACACACTCGCACAAGCACAGAAGCAGATTAAAAAGCAGTGAGGCTGGAGAGGATATGCATGTCATGGTGGTGTGTTTGTGCACTGTTGGGGTTGTGTGCATGTTTGGTTGCGTCAAGCCCAAAAAAGTTCCCCAACTGTCCTGAGTGTTTTAAATCTAGGGCAAGCATTATTTGATCAAGACGCTTGGTCATAATTTGATCAAGAAGCTTGAACATTATTTGATCAAGAAGCTTGAACATTATTTGATCAAGAAGATGGGTTGTTTCTGTGTGATCAACAACAACAAGGACGGTAGCTTGGTGGATTTCAGGGGTGCTCAACCCTCCCCTGGGATAGCCGAGCCCCCTGAGGGCTACAATTCTGATTCAGACCACCTCATCCCCAGACATGCCCCCGCGATGCCCGCTTGCCTCACTGGGCATGCCCCCCTTTTGTTGCAGCTGAGCGAAGGGGGGAAGCGGTTGACAGGGCGGTGGGTGATGGTCGCCCAGATTACGCCTCATCATACGGCCTATTTACACTTGACACCAAACAGTACAGCAAACAGAGTATCGCATCGCATCGACAAAAACTGTGCTCACTGAGGATGCCAGTCGGCTTCGTTTCATCATATAATTTCGAGAACGGTCACGTGTTTCTCTGGTCGCTCATGTGACCCCGTGGTACGGACCAATCGGGTGGCGGAGTTTGTTCTGGGCAGAGCGAAAGGAAGAAAAAAATCATTTTCCCTTTGCGATTTTTAATCTTGCAACGCCGAAAGTGGTTGTCATCTACGGTATCCTGCGCTACATAAAGGTAAACTCTCTTTTTATGGAACAATTTGGTGAATCTTTGATTGTGCTTTCACATTTTCTCCCTGAATTCTAGTAATCAAATGCATAATTCATTTTTTATTTGGGAAAAAAATGAACGTGGTTTCTGGACTTCCTAAAGCATGAAACTGTTGAAAACTTGCATCAAATACAGGTCCACGCAGAGTTGGGTAACACTATTCAATTATTCATTAACTTGACGACTTATCCACAGTCGAGAATGATCACTATCCTGATAATGAGCCGAGACACTTATTGACTCGTTATCTAATCTGGCTAGCTGGAAGTCGATCAAGTTAACATTTTCGGAAGTTATTCTCTGCATGCAGAGCGGAAATATTTGGGTTTTCCCAAGAGAATTGTCAATTTCATGGTCAGTCGGTTTTGCTCACAGGGGTCTCTTGATTATCATTGTTTGGGTGTTCATTGTCTTGGCTTAGATTCAAGCATGAGCGGTGTTAATGTTGAAAGATTACCCCTGAATGAGAACATGAAACAAATGAATGATAACTGAAGGAACTGCTGTTGATCTTCTGCTAACTATGAAGCTGGGCTGACCATTTTCACTGTACGATTGATACCGCAAGTGGAATAGATACAAGATCGTTATTCCAATTATCGTCACACTGATATTAGCGCTGCTGATGGCCTTATAAACCAGAAATGTCATCCGTCATTACCTCAAATCTAAGCGCTGTTTGAGTTGAAATACGCCGATGATTAACTCCTTTGTTTGTGTAAAAAGCTCATCGTTTGGCAGTGAAAGTCCGGTGGTATGTGATGAAACCAAAATAGAGCAGTCGGGTTTGGAAGGAATGACGAGAATGAGGCGATAAAGGGGGAAACCGATGAAAACTGGACGTGCTTTTGACCTGTTCTGCATGACTACACGGCGAATCCTCGGCGTATGGAAGCCATGACTTTGTGACAAGCGGTGATCTCACATTACAAATTGTGGCAAATCTAAAATGGCCGACTTAACGCTCAGCTCTTAGCACCGCATTCGCAGCACAACATGGTGTGCCTGCATTGTAAAGTCTCACTGGAACCCCCCCCACCCCCCTACACTCGCACTATTTTAAGCCGACACGTAGTACTCTGAGGTACTTTTAAAGCTACTTGGTCATAGTTGGTCTTCTTTGCCCTTTGCGTTCCCTGATTTGACTGGTTGTGGTGAGGATGTGGTGGCCGGAGTTTTGATTGTGATTTAGGCTGAGCTATCAGGATGCTGGGCTGCTGATGTGGGCTGACAGCTCTTGAGAGCACTGTCATAGTGGCGTATAGGAAGGCCGATGGGGTAGACGCCCCCCTCCACCGCTCCGCCGCACCGCACCACATACAACAAAAGCCTGCGCCAGACGAGACAAGAGCTGCTCATATACCAGGGCGAAATCCTCAGGACTCCTCTCGATTTCTTCTACTCGATCTGCCCACAGTTACTATTCCTGACAGGGGCGAGCAATTATTTGTGATTCTTTTTCTTCCTGTTGCATCCCCTGTCACAAACTTTGTCTCGGAGAGGTCGCTTAACTGAATTTTCACGAGTTGAAAGGGGGCCTGCAAGTGAGAAGTTCGTCCAGGCGGAAAACAAGAGATGCTTTGAACAGATCTCGTGAAAACATATGGATCAACGAGGTCACCCTCTGTGCTCCCCCTCTGCTGCCCTATATGCACGCTAATTTCCCTTTTGTTCGCCCGTAATTGGAGCACAAACACGTACGTGAGGAGGTCTCTCTGGCCGTGGGTCTGACACGTTGGCTACATTACAAATAAACCTTTTCTTATGCTTGAGTTGATCGGCTGAACACATCTGCAGTCCAATTTTGCAGTCGTCTGTTCCTGTACCAAGTCATTGTCTAAACCTTGCATGAGGATTTACAGGAGGCTCCATATGGTTTGACTGCACTCCAATGAGAATAAGTAAAATAATCTGATGTTTTCATTGGTTGGAAACGTTGGGAAACATACCGAGATAGAGATTTAAAAGGCTCAGAGACATTTAGAAATGGATTCTGCATCCGTTTTTACCTTTTTAATCTCTTTAAGAGTCAGTTATGGTAGTCGTACACAGTTTGCCCTGTAAATGACCTTAACTCGTGCTGCTTTTAACCAAAACATGTACAACTTTCTGAGTCAGTGCCCTTCACGGAAAAACAGCCAGTTTATTTTTTTTGTATTTTTCGCCAAACGGGACCTGATCCCTCAAAGAAAAGGCTCAAATTTACAGCACAATTTTAAAAGACTGAAGAGAATGCAGCCGTTTAACTTAGCTGTAAAAGGTCAAAGAGCTCAGACTTGGACGTTTCCTTTAACAACATGTGAACAGTGCGGATGGACTTAGTTTGGGATTCATTAGGACTATTTTTAAGGGCAAGTCCAATCGCTGTTCGAGTGTTTGTCGAAATGCAAAACATCACACAGGAGAAACAGGACGACTTCCACCATAAATTTTCCAACAAGCAGATTGATGCACTTCAAATTGAAAATGTTGTGAGTTAACTCCACTTTGCAAAAGACAAAGATAATTTATTGCTATAAAAGAAGAGTTTTGCTCTTCAGCTGCGGATGCATTTGGTGAATCCTCGGCCTCGCAGCTCGTACAGTCATGGAGGGTTTTATATCAAAACGTCATAATGACATATCTGTAGATATGTGGATTAGGATGGAACAGATGACAGGAGCTTTGGCCTAGATTAGACCGCCGGCCGTCCATTTAATGATTTTCTTTACAGGATTTCAGATGTCTCTCTCTTTCTCTCTCTGTCTGTCAGCCGCTTTATTGACAATGTGACTCTGTGCTGCTTGTACGGCAACATAATGATATAAAAACACACATTTTTAAATGAGTAACACCATGATAGAAAAGAAAATCAGATTTCAGGCCGTGCTCTCATTTTTTTTTTTTTCATAGTACTCGGAAGAAGATCTGACGCAATCACTGAATGTTGTTCATTTTAAAATGTCATTATCTGCATTAAAGATCCCATATTTGCAGTTTCAGTCCAAAATACCAAAACGTATATGTCTTGCTTGAACTTCCCTAGACATAAAAACGCTGCAGAACATGCACAAGAATTTACTTTTATGTCTTTTTTCTTAAAATGTTTTACTCTTTATTATTGTTTTTTAGAGTTTAGATTGATAGTTCTGTGATTTCATGGCCTAAGTTTACCTGGATGAGGATCTAATCGAATCACAAGTATCTAATTTTTGCAATTTCAGACCAAACTACCCAAACTTTCATGTCTAGCGTGAGTACTAAATGTATTTAAAAATGTCGGTAAATGTGAATTTATCGATAAAAAGTACAATTAGAGGTTGGATTCAGAGGTTGATCCATATTTTCTTCTTGAAATACAAACATCAACAGCTTTTGAATTAATTAACCAACATTTTATACCTATATATGAGGTGTAGAGTAGAAATGAAAGCAGAAAATGTCATTATCTGCATATTTGATGTTTCAGTCCGGAATACCAAAAGTTTTATGACTAGCTTGAGTGCTACAACATATTTAAAAATGTCCCTAAATGTGAATTTATGGATAAAATGCTCAACAAGAGGCTGGATTCACAAAGATAGTAGAGAGAAGATGACTCCAAAGACTGACTTTGGCCAAAAATAACAGTTTTTAAACATTTTGTATCTGAAAAAATCTACAAAAATGGAATTAAAACTTAAATTTTACATTTCCAACTCCCAAAACTACAACAAATGATGAAGTAAAAGGTGTCCCAAAGCTTTGAGTTGCACTCTGCAGTTTTTTCACGCTCCAGGTCAAAGGGTTTGAAGCACGTTGATGGTCACTTTGCTGTGCAGGGTAGAAGAAGAGGAGCCTCCATATCTGTCTCCCTGCCTTCTACATGTAATCCAGATTTATAGGTTTGAAGTGTTCATTAACGATCAATATCCTTTCAGAGCTTTTCTCTCCTACAGAAGCAGTTTCACAAGCCGAATGCCTCCCCTTAACTTTGCTTTTTCATCCATTTCTGAGTGTTTTTGCATCCTTTACACCCCAGTGGCTCCACATAACAGCAGCATCTCCTCATTGTTAAGATACATAAAGAGGGATGAAAAAAGAGGGACCTTAGATTCAAGTTCTTCAAGAGCAATGCTCAAGTCTTTTCTGTGGCGAGCGCTGAGCAGACGCAGGGAGAGATGGGAGGCGAGGAGGAGGAGGAGGAGGAGGAGGGGGGTAGCCATTTTGTGCAGTGCGTTGTCCAGCCGAGCGTAAAGCGTGATTAATTCAATAGCCGCCATAGAGGAGGAGGCTAGCAGCGCTGCAACACCGAGCATGACCCACTTTCCCCGTCAGATGTCATGAAAAATTCCCTGCCATCCCCTCGCTGTGCTTCTCATTTCCCCCCTCCAACTTCCTGCCTGATTAACAAAGACACGGGAGGAAAATTACTAAATCGATCCCGTGCACGGGGCGGGAATCCACTCATCAAACCTGGTGGAAATGTGAGAGTTCAGTTGGAGGTTTGGCCGCTTTAAAACGCAGCTTTTGGGAGGAGGAAGTGCAGACCTCAAAATAAAAAAAGAAGTGGCTGCTAGCTGGAAGGTTTTCGCCCGTCGGGGCAAATGATTCACGGGGCCTTGACCTAATTCTATTATGCTACAGGATGTATGAGCAAAATACAGTCGGGGAGGACGACTGTTCAGCTCTTAACGCTGACCTCGTTCATCTCTGGGGTCCAACAGACTCGATTCTGTTGACCCAAATCTACAGTTTCTGTCTTAATCACGGGGAATGGTATGTTTATTTTTATTGTGAAAGAGTGGCGACAGGAAGTCAATGTTTCAAAGCAAAATCTTGAAATAAAAGTCTTACACTCTCCTCGTTGCAATCTCTAATCAACGTTAGCTGGAATCCCGTCGTCAATCTTGTAGGGTTTTTTTTCCCTCTGCCCCTGGAGAGGACCTGCACCGCTGGCTTGGGTCTTAAACCCGGATTAAGGCTTTTTATGTAATCTGGTCTCCTCTGGGAGATTGGAGAGACAGCTGGCAGCAGAATCCCTGTCCTTATCTCTCGAACCTCCCCTGGCCTCCAACCAACACATCCGTCGGCTCGCAGCTCCGCATGCAGCGTAGATTAGAGGAGGTCTGCAGCCGCTGGATGATCCCGCGGTCGGACGCGTGCAGAAAAATGTTGTTTTTAAACATATCGGTGGGTCTAAATCTGGAAACGACGAACAACATAACATGTAGAGCTCAAACAATTAGTTAATCAAATTAAACTTAAAGTTTGACTTCTCGTTTTGTTCGATTAATAAAGTATGAAGCTGCCAGGAACCCAAATCACAGGAAAAAAGACAGAAGGCGCCAATAAAAATGTGAAAATCGCTCAAAAAATATTCTTTTACAACAGTTAAGTGTTCTAAAAGATATTGTTTAACTATTTTTACACACTAATACCGCACAAAAATGTAAGAAATCAAACTATAACACACTTTATGTCCATGTAAAGTCAAAGGTTCTTGTATGCCAGACTGAAAATATTAATAATTCTAAAGTTTAAAATACAAAAAAACAGTTTGTACATGATAGAGAAGCAAAGTTATGTGACTCTAAATGTAAAAATTTATCGATCCATAGAACTGTTTAAACAAAAATACCAAATCTTTGTGTTCTCGGCCTCTTAAACATTCATTGTTGGTGGTTTTCTTCACCTTCTATCATAATAAACAGAATATCTTTGTTCATCGAACTAAAGAAAACATTTAAAGACGTCATTTTGGGCTCTGGGAAATTATGATCAGATTTTTTTCTTTCCATCAATAATCCTTAAAGTCCTTAAACCAAGTGCATATGTTCTCACAATAAGACGATTTAGAATTTCTTTACGGAGTCATTGGTTTAACTTCTTATCTGCTTTCAGTCTGCGTTGATGCTAACGCTACGCTGCTTTTATCGTAAGCTTCTATATGTTCAACCTGCATCCGCCCTAAAGGTTTTTTAATGTTTCAGTCCATCTACTTTACCGACCAATCAAGTCGTATTTGTCGATCGACTGACAGAATATTAACGAGCAACATGTTTGATCATCGATTAACAATCTCCAATGTGAGGATTTGCTGCTTTTCTTTGTTTTATATTAAAATATACTGAACATATTTTGGTTTAGGACTCTTTGTCAGACAGAATGAGACACTGGAAGACGTCATCATGTACACTTCTTACAGACAAAACACTGAACGGATTATAGGTAGGATAACATAAGATAGAACTTTATTATTTCTGTGCAGGAGTTGCAGCACAAAATATAGAATATCCATAAAAAGCACAAAAGTCGAAGTGTATATAACTTGATAAATTTAAAATGTTCCTTTTCCTGGATGTTTACAAGTTCACCAGTGTTTTCCTGTCATGTCCGTCATCCAGCAGCTGGGCTTTTATTAGGTAAACCTCGGACCACCAGTCTGTTCAACGTGTCCACGTGCTCGAGAGAGTTGTTAAATTATCCTCCCTTTGTGTCGGCGATGAAGCCTCGACACTGTGACACCGAGGTCGACCGGTTCAAGAGACGATCCGTCACCCTGATAACCTGACAGACTGTCTCCACCTTTTGCGCCAACACTCCAATTATCTCATGGATTTTCTTTCTTTTCTCGTTTCTTTCCATAACTGCTTTTTCCATCGGCTAATTAGCGATACACGAGGGAGGAAGAGTCCGTCCGCTCATAGCAACAATGCCTCTGATTGGCAGACTGTGACTTTATCTGTCTCCTCAGTCAAGGTCAGCCGCTGCAGGAGCTGCTCTCTGCACATATTGTCTTTTCGACGACCGCAATGTCAGAAAAAAAAATGATTCGACTCATATTAACGCTGCAGATGTTTCCTTTTGAACGTTTTATCGTTTGTGTAAAACTCAGACTGTAGCTGCAGCATTAGATGTGAAGGTTCATGATGATTTTTGTGCCATAAATTGCGGAAAATGGAGAAAAAAATGACAAAAATAGGAAAAATCTCATCATAATTCCTTTAGATTCACATTTTCTGACTCCAGATGTTTAATTTTCTGGTATAAATAATCTAAATTATTCATCTTCTACTTAATAGGTTCATTTTTCTTCATTTCAGATGATACGTTTATCGTCTACAATCATCGTTTCCACTTTAAAAAACTGCCTTCTCTCTCTCTAAATGCATTTCCCTTCTAATACAAGATGATCATTTATTCAAATTCTGTAATAATCATTTAAATTGTGTTAGTTTTCACTTCATTTGGAGCCGTTAACTAAAGCTGGGTGATACTTTAATTAAGAAAAAGAAAAGTTTTAGATGTGCCTCCTGAGATTACACTTCACCCAGCCCTCACACACTGCAGTGCAGATCCACCGTCAGGACTGCGGCGCCCTCTCGTGGCCGCCCTCCCAACTGAAGTCTTGACTCATTACATCACTTGTCAGCCAGAATTAGACGCGTTCCGGCTGAAATGGGCTCGATAAAAATAAATATGGCGCTCGACGTTCGATGGCTCATCTCCTCACAGAAGAGACATATGCTGACCTACATTTCAATGGCTTTTATTGCCAACTGTTGTGTACAGCGGCGGGCCGTGTGGACCACCGCTCTTTTTTTTTGTGTGACCATGATTGCTGGAGCAGCTTCACATCCCACAACGGCTTCTATCTTCTTTTGATTTTTTGCCCCAGGGGCCAAATCCAGATGCTGGGAACCAATTAACCCCCCTTTTCTTGTTCTTTCTGCACATTTACTGTACTAAAATACAACCAGGCCCCAGGTTTACTCTGTGTAGTAGTTGAGGATCAGGACACACAATATCAGCACGTCAACCAGTAAAGGCTTTAAAACGAAATAGCAGCATCAGCCTGAAATTATGAAATAAGGTGATGTGAACGCTTTTTTGTCCAGTGCACATTTTGACAAGTATAGTGTGTTTGCATCCGCTGGTGGGCCTTCACAATAAGAGTCGGCATTACACGACAGACTTTATGTTCTGCTCTGTAATTAGGTGGATAAAACATAAAAATATATTTGTATTGGCATCGGAAATGGGCCATAATGAGTCGCAAAATGTCGGGATATTGGCAAAAATTCCTAGTTGAGGAATATGTAACACATAAGAAACAAAGCTGGAATATTAAAGTTTCTTAAAATATCTTTCAGAGGCCTGAAATCCAGAATAATCCAGCCTTGTTTATTCCATTTTATTTGTCTTTTTGTATGTATTCCAGTTGTCCTAAACACATACAACTTGACCAGTAATGGATCGACATGTGACAAAAAGTCTAATCGACTTGAAGTGGAAAAGCAATTCTAGTTACATGGATCAAAAAGCTTCGTATAGAAACATTCCTATAAAAATATTTCTTCATAATCAAAACGTCTGCTCACACTGTTCATTTCTGGTCTTTCCAGACATGACAACATTTTGAAAAACAGCTTCAAACCACTGTTATACTATTTTTTATCTATTTATTTACTTTACTCCCTTGATAGTCTTCTCCCTCGTGGTAACCCATCTGCTTCTGGCTGGCCACATGACCCAAATGATGTTGTTGTAACTTCATGTCTCCTGGGCTCAGTTTTATCTTGTAACAATGCTGTGTTTGCATTCTGGTTAGGTTTAGGCACAAAAACCACTTAGTTGGTTACTTATCCTGCTGCAATCTGGCAAAAGATACAGAACTACCCACTGACTTACCAACAGACAATGGGACAGCTTCTTTACTCCTAAACTAAAATGTCTTGAACAATCAGGTCTCTGGCTTGGCAGCTTTCTTGCCAACATTCCCTCAACATCTGAATGTGAAAACCAGCACATATACATGTAACGTGATATGACACATAGAAATATTAATAGGATACGTATGAAATGTACAAATTTTAACGTATTCTGTAGTGTGCTGAGTTAAAAAACGCCACCCCAGCCCAAAAAAACTGGCTGACAGCTAACAACATTAGCTTTAGCATAGCTAGCTAGCTAGCTCCAGACTGCTAAAAGAAGCATTTGGCTTAATGTCCACTGAAACACTGGATCTGGTGTTTGGTGGTTTCAGGTTGTCATGAGGAAAAGGACAATTTAAATCCAACAAGCAGCAAATAAATGTTTTTAAGGGGTAGTTTTTATTTCAGCCGTGTTGTTTTACCACCATCTAGTGGACTGGTGGATTAGACTGACTGTGCACAGAGTATAAAGAATCAAGTTTCCCCAGACATACGTGATCAGAAGAGGTTGTTTTCACTGTATAAGAGTTGCATCCTGCTTTTTGTCACCTGGTAGCAGAGTATCAAGATTAAACCACCTGAATAAAGCACTGAAATGAACCAAAGCGCCTCAATCTCACATCTACAGCCCCGACACGCAGCTCAGTCTCTGATCTCATCAGGTGTGTCCTTATCTCTTTTGTCCGGCAGGTGACCGGTTGGCTGACTCCACCATCACACTCGCGTTGGCCCTTGAACTCCTCTCTCACGTGACCACGCCCCTTCCTTCACATCCAATCCCGACATGGAGCCCATCAAGGTCCAATCAGAAGGTGGACTGAATGTGACCCTCACCATCAGGCTGCTGATGCACGGCAAGGTACCAAAACAACACGGAATTCAATTTCCTGTTCTGTAACACTGCTTTTATTTCCAATTAGCTGTCAGGAGAAAATGGGCCCCTGTGGCGCAAAATACACTTAACGCTGTTTGTCTGTGTGTCTGCAGGAGGTCGGGAGCATCATAGGAAAGGTATTTATCGCAAACACAATAAGCAGACCATGAAAAGCACCTGTGGGGAATAAAACACAAAGCATCTCAATAATCTTTCTTCTCTTTGCTTTCAGAAAGGAGAAACGGTGAAGAAAATGCGTGAAGATGTACGTAAAAAACCTTTCTGCAAATACTATATCATCTCCGACACTCCTCATGTGTTTTTTGTCTCATGATCAGTTCATTGTTTGTGCCCGACAGAGCGGTGCCCGTATCAACATCTCAGAGGGGAACTGCCCTGAGCGGATAGTCACCATCACCGGGCCGACAGATGCCATTTTTAAGGCCTTTGCCATGATCGCCTACAAGTTTGAAGAGGTAAAACATCCATTACGTAATCACTACAAAGGTTTTACTGTGATGCACGAGTAGAGGAAGTACGGGGCGATGCTGATACCGAGTTTTTGTTATCAAAGGTGCCATATTTTGTATGTTTTTAAATGTAGAGGCATAAAAGGAAACGCCTCAGTAAATGTACTTAGTTAAATCCCTCCATTGTGCTTTAGTGTCTGTCCTGACTCGTTTGCGACTTGAATACAAAGCAGGCTTGGCCCCGTTATGTAGGACAGAAATGTGCTGATCTAACCTTGCAGCACCCTTTGAAAGTGGGCCAGTACTGTGTTTTGATTTGGGTGCCAGACCACGAAGCCACAGCGTCTCCACAACACTACAGATAAACCCGTGCTCGGGTAGATATTAATTGATAACAAAACATCTAAGATGTGACATTTCTGCATTAAAATGACGTGATCTTTGTTATGTATTTTGCTGAACCCAGAGACAACCTGCCTTCATCTGATCAAACCTGCTCTTTCCTCCCCTCAGGATATAATCAACTCTATGAGCAATAGTCCAGCCACCAGTAAACCCCCAGTAACCCTGAGGCTCGTCGTCCCTGCCAGCCAGTGTGGCTCCCTCATCGGCAAAGGAGGCTCCAAAATCAAAGAAATGAGAGAGGTAGAGTACGAAGAACTGTGAGAAGTCTTCCTCTATACTGATGATCTCTTTATGAATCAAGATATCACCAGATTTTAGAGGAAATGCTCAAGATTTAGAAGGATTTGAACAACAAGCATACGTCAATACTTCCCATTATTTCTTTCTCAATACCATAATTATGGTCTATGTAGTTTTGCTTTTGTTGCTTTTATGTTTCTTTATATGTGTTTCTTACCTTCAGTCCACAGGAGCTCAGGTCCAGGTCGCAGGAGACATGCTCCCCAACTCCACTGAGCGAGCAGTGACGATCTCAGGGGCCCCGGAGGCCATCATCCAGTGTGTCAAACAGATATGTGTGGTGATGCTTGAGGTACAAAGAGGGAAGGGAGGGGAAAATGAAGAAATTAAGACATTTACACCGAAGATATGCTGTTATTGATACTGAAGCTAAAGAAGTTTGTTTTACGGTTATAATCCTTAAGATTTCAGAAAATGACATATTATTGTTAATTTCCTGTGAATCCCTTGAGTGTATGAAGGCAATCTGAAGCTAACAATTAAAAAGAGCATCTAGCAAAAACAGGGTTTGATGTTGCGGAAATCTGAAGGGTTGTATCTTTGAACAGGGGGTGTAACGGTTCTGAAACCGCAAAGTCGTCCAAGTTAGCGATAGTTAGCGGTTACTTTAGCAATAAGTAAAGGTTTCTGTCCAGAGTTGAGGCAGAGCAACCAGAGAACATCAGAGGCTGCAACCAGAAAAGTTTCACTCAAATCAGTGAATAAAGCCTGAAATGTTTTTGTACAAACATCGTTTCTTGGACGAAGAATTCGTATACGTTCCCCAATACAGAATGAGTCATCAACATTTTTCGTCATTTTCCAGGAAATTAAAAACTTGACACAAGCTGATATCTTTACATTTTAGCCTGAGAATGGGTTGTTTTTTTTGTTGTGCAAGTCATTATTTCGTGTTATTTAGTTTTTTATTCTCATAACTTGATTTGATTAACCGATTATTGATGTTAAGGCAGCCAACTATCGATTAAAGGAACTGCTTAAAATTTGCTTAAAACACGAGTTTATGGCAACTTTAACTGTTTAACATTAGTGAACCACTGTTGAATGTTTGTTTTTTGATTGTAGTTGAAACAATTATTATCATACACACCAAACCATGATGTTTGAGTACCGTTACACCCCTACAAACACAGCTAGGAGATTAAACTGATGTATAAAATGTCATTTATCATGGTCGATATCTGTGTTATCAATTGCTAATATAATTTCATAACCGATGCATCTTTTTGTTTTGTGTGTTTTCGATGTCTTGTTGTGCTAATCTGGAGAGCTACCCTTCATTATATTGCTGCAAACACATTTGTCTTCCCGACTAATTTAGCAGAAACTAGCGATTCTGGCTTGTAGGTCCCTCAGCTGAACCCTCAACACACACATCTGAATGCTTTGGGTCAAAGGGCTACACACTTTGTCTCTCTCTTTTCTCGCATTAATGTTAATAATTAATTATCTGCACAGCCAGTTCTCCATTGGGCCTTCATGATGGCACCAGCCATGGATACTAGGACATATGTGACATGACTGTAAGTCTCTAGAATCTGGACTTGAACAGATATTTAACAACACAGTATGTAGAGTCATCATTATCCAGTTGAAAGTGATGTTCCAGGTAAATCTAAGTTTAGTTGAGCACTGAACCACGATTTTTTGGACATTTTCTGTCAGCATGAACACAGTGAAGAGCACTTTTGTGTGAGTGTCACAGGTTGTCTTCCCTAAGGCACTGTCCCTCTCGGTCTCACTTTATGCAACTTCTTTTTCTTTCTTTTTCTCTCTTCCTGTTTCTTTCTCTCTGCTCTAACACTCTCTCCACATCTCACCCTTCTTCTTCTTTCCCCCCACTCTCTCCTCCTCCTCCTTTGCTCTCCTCAGTCCCCACCGAAAGGTGCCACCATCCCCTACCGCCCCAAGCCTGCCTCCACCCCTGTCATTTTTTCAGGTGGCCAGGTAAGAGCAGACCCACTGGGGGCGTCCACAGCCAACCTCAGCCTCTTACTGCAGCACCAGCCACTGCCTGTTAGTGTCGCACCAGGTTTTACTCACTTTTCCCCCCTTCCTCACTCACTCCCTCACCCCTGACTAGCATGAAACCACCACTGCTGTTTACTGTGCCCTCACTGTCATCTATCACCTGCAGCCACTCGAAGCAGAACTGGGATAAATTCATTGTTTGCAGAGAATTTGGATCATAGGCGCCAAGTTTTTTGGGGGAAATTGGCCAACTTACCTTTTAATTGATGAGATCAGAGGCAGTGGAAACATCCGTTTGTTCCTCTTTGCCAGTCCTAAAGGGACAGAGCGATAGAAAGTAGACTTTACTTACAAAATAAATCAAAGACACTCAATTCTTATTACAGAAAAAGCACCTGAAACACACCTCTTGACACTAAACTGCTAACTAACCTACCTGGACAGAAACAACCCTGATTTTAGGAGCAGAGCTGGGCTAACACATCTGTTAGACTCTTAAAGCAGACAAAACATCATGTCAAGCAAGATGTTAAAACAGAGCAAGGCAGGAGAGCAACAGGTGAGCAGAGCAGGAAAGACTGTGAAGGCTAATGGGAAGCAGGTATGCAGACAGTCAGCTGATCCAGGTGATCTGAGAAGGAAGGAAAAAACTCAGTAGGGGCAACTAGTGGACTGGATGTGAATGACTGAGAGTAAACAACATAAAACTTCAGTACTCACCACTCTTCTATTTGACTTGGCTACATATTATTTAAGATTATTACATCAGTTAATCAGTCTTTTGGCCTACAAATTGTCAGAGGGAGGATAAAATGCTCTTCAACCTGCAATCAAAATGGAAATAAATAGTGCTTCACCTCTTATCTCATCAGCTTCACTTCAGATTCTTACCGTGTATTACCCAGATTTCACCAGACGTTGATATAAAATACATTTTAAATCACCTGAAATATGTTCAAAGACCCAAAATCTTCAGTCTACTGTCACATAAGACAAATAAAATGAGAAAATCCTGATCAATTCAAGAAATAACTTGATAATCAATCAGTCAAATATAAAAATGGTTCCAGATTAATTTTTATGTTATTCAGATGAGTGATTAATGTCTTAATCTCTGTATTTGACTTCCATTAGGATACTTCATGTTACATTTTAAAAATGATGACATACACATTGAATCTGGTATCAAAATATCCAGTTGTGCCCTTACATATTAATTTCAGAAGCTTTAAAATTGGAAAAATACACCTCAAATTTGTCTAAAAGGCAAAAATATTCAGTTTACAATCACGTATGACACCGAAAAATCAGTAAACCTCAACAAAATCTTGGCATTTTGGTTGATAAATGACGAAATAATTAACCAATAATCTAAATATGTATCTGCCTCATGTCACCTATAGCATTATAGGGTTATCAATTTACAAAGAATAAAGTTCTCATCGATTAACCAGAAAGCTGACAGTTGAAAAATAACGTTTCCATTAAAGTCTTTAAAGCAACAAAGAACCTAAATCTCTCTTTTATTAGTTTTCCACTCTGACCTCATGCGGACACTCGACATGTTGTTCTGTCTGGTTACAGAACCGCTCCGGCTGCTGTTGTCTGGGCAGATGAAATGAGATTTAGCTCAGTTCTGACCTCGGTGGCGCCGTATAAACACCACATCCAATAGGTCAAGTCACGTTACTCCTCTCAGGGCCGCTCCTCTGGTTTTTCTCCGCACCCTTTCCTTCACCTCCCCACTGTCTGAACTGTCCCTTATTGATTTAGTTCAACTGGATCTGATTGATGAGTAGTTGGAGAACATGACAGGGAGTCTATAGTGCATGAATTTCTTGTAATATTGCTACAAATATAGCTCAGAAGATAAAACATATGAATCTATAGAGTGCTTAGTTTGGTAGAAATGTCATTTTTATTAAAGTTAAATCTTTAGTGAGTAGTTTTACTTTATCAAAAATGTATTCTGTTACATCATGTTTGATTTTGTGGGCTTGTTCCAGTGACGTGATAACAATAAGCTCTTCTTCTCATGTTCGCAGGCTTATACCATTCAAGGACAGTACGCCATCCCACATCCTGATGTGAGTGCTAAAACCCCTGGAGGCAGTCCGCACTGCACTCCCCATCGCTCTGTCTCGCTGCTTCCAAAACTTTCTCTCTTTGAGTCGCAGGCTCTTCACTCTCTTTCCACCCATATTAATATTAATTGCTAATATTAATACAGTTTGTTTTCTGATATGTAATTCCTATATCTTCTAACTTTTCTTGACTCTTGCCTCCCTGCCCTTTGTTTGGCATTAAACCTCATGGGGCTTGGCCTGAAGATGGTACCAGAAATTGGCTGGAAATATAAAGTTTTTAGGTGATTTCCTTCTTTTTCTTAGCAGTTGGGGGTTTCATTTAACTTCAATATGATAAATCAATCACATAAACTTGAGACCTGGAACTTGCTTGATAGGTACTCGATTGCAGTCGACATCGTGCTACTTCGAAACCTCATCTTTATTGGTGTGTTCTCGGGTGGTTCTGAATTTCGAGGCTTAAATGTCATTTGCCAGAATGCATTTCATTTACAGTGTTGGAAAATAACAGCCAGAGGATGAACAAGACATTTCTTGAATTAAAAAGTCTGTGTTTGCAACTGCATTAATTAAAACAAAAGAACAAAGTCACTGTGGATGTCACCATCCATCAACTACATTGACATTTTGCTTTCACTTCATTATTCAATTTAACATCATGCTGATGTTGCCTTTTTCCTTTTGAGGAATGGTTTCTATTACAAAATATCCTCATACCTGAATGACTAAATAGGTCTAAACAAGTGCCAATGATTCACAAAACAACATCATCGGTTCCCAAAACAGTGTGATCATTGAAGTGTACCAGAAACGGTCGTACTCGACCTTCATCGTACACTTTCCAGTTTTAGGCAAGAAAACTACTTGGTTAGGTTTAGGAAAATGTTGTGGTTTGGTCTATGAAACTTTACTTACGTTATGTACGTGACGTAACTTAATTATGTTAGAAAGTTCAAATAACTCACAGTTGACTTTTGTTGATCACACTAGACACAAACTACGGCCTTTTTCGATCTTTATATGTTTTTGCCTGACATCCTTCTTTGCCACCGTAATAATAACTACAGCCACTAGAGGTCTCTACCTGACAAGAAATGTGAATATAGGCTGTTATTAGCTTCTTTCACCTAAAGAATTCAGTGACTTCCGCAGTTCTGTTAAGATACTCCAAATCTATCTACTGCCATCTTGTGGCCATTTATGTTAGTACACAAATACAGTTTGGCAGAGAAATTAACACACAAGGGCTGAAATTGGACCATAACACTGAAAGATGAGTAATTCAGAATAACAAATTGTTGAAAAGAGCATGATTATATTGTCGAATTTCTGAAATTAACCCTAAATCTACAGCCAGGCCATTATTTGAGACCTGTCTTTTATTTGACCCAGCTTTCATTTGAGGAAAAACTTAACCTTCATCATGTCAATTAAAGAAATACTCTTTTAATTTAAAAGTTATTTCTGTAGGTCATCTTAGAGCAACTTCTACATTTATGTCAACCTCATCCATTCTCTGCGTTTTTTGAGGCTCTGGCACAAGAAGATGACGTCGCCATTCTTTATCAGCTAGCTGGCAACTCAGAGGTCTAAACCCAAGCTAAAGAAAAAAACTCTAAAAGATGAATATGATATGCTTTGGTGAGAAAAGAGGCTAATATGGCCCTATAGGTGTAAATCCCAAGGCAAGTTAAAGGCCACATATCTCAGGCCAAGTCCTCTATGAGCTTTTTCTTCTTCTCTCTCTCTTGGTCTTTGTCCTTCACCTGTCTGTGTTGTTGTCCTCAGATCCTCTCTCGACTCTTGTAGCATTTTCGGACAGACCTGTGTGTGTGTGTGTGCGCGTGAGTGTCTGCGCGAGCGAGTGCGAGTGTGTTTTTTAACGATGACCTCATAGCTCTGCTGTCCTCCTCCTCCCCCCCTCAGCAGTTGAGCAAGCTCCACCAGTTGGCTATGCAGCAAACCCCCTTTACCCCCCTCGGACAGACCACCCCTGCCTTCCCCGGTACGTACCCACCTACACGATGACCCTCTTGACCAAAGCTCCTTCTCTCGTTTTTACCTGTAGAGACAAACACATTCTCTTCCTCCTTTTTCTCTCTTTCTCTTCTTTTTCCTGTCTCTGTCCTTCCTCTTTTTCTTCTTCTCGTCGTTCTCCTCCTAATGGTCTCTGTGGTGCACTGCCATTGACATGGCCTGCTGGTGGTCTGCTCTTGTTGATGTTGAGGTTTCTTTTTGTTCTTTGGTTTTCCCTTAGTTTCCTGTTTTAAATGGTACCTCAGATTGTTTTTTGGTCAGTCGTACAGTGTATGTAGGCTCTACTTAGCGCTGAGCCAGACTTTCCATTGACAAAGAAATCCTAGCGGTCAATAGACAGAGAATGAAAAAACTCCAGGGCTACAGTTCATCAATTCTGCTCCCTCAATGTGCCAAACTCTATTTTATGTCCTCTTCCTTCCCTCCCCTCTCTCTCTCTCTGTCTGCTTCCTGTGTTTAGCAGCAGGTCTGGATGCCAGTAACCAGGCCAGTACTCATGAACTCACCATTCCCAATGATGTGAGTACATTTGTCACCATGTGCAAGATGTCTTGGCAGAGATTCATTCTAATCCAGAATGGAAGATTTGTCATTCAGAAACTGATGGGGATGGGGCGTCCATTATTTTTATTTAGAGATAACATTGTGGAGACTAGTGCAAAGACACTGCCACACTTACTCAGCAGATTTCTTCATTTGTGGGAACTTTCTCCTAATTTGTCACTGTCACTGCCGATATTCTGTATCTTAGAAGGAAAACACTACACTTTTCATAAAATCCATAAAGGTGAATGTGACATTGTGATCATATTTATGTACTCCATTTTCAGAGAGATTAGAGTCATGAATTTTTAATTGATTAAAGTTCCCGAAATAGCTGCATGAAACAGAAACAAAGCACGACACTGGTCAAGAACAGCTGTAGCTGCACCACAATGTCAAAATCTCTGGTTTGTTATCTTTTAGCGTGACTTCCTGTTGAATTGGCGATACAATCCTACAGCTGTCCGGCTGCTACGATGGAGATTTGTAAAGTGAATGTCTGGAATGGAAAAGATTTGTTGGACCAAAGCAAGAAGTATTAAAGTTATAGCTGCAAGGCTGACAATGACTGGCCTGTACTCACATGCATCGTCATAGGTCGATGTCTAGTACAGCCTCAGATCCAAACGTGTTCTGGCCATCCTAAGTCCCGCCCCCATTTTCTTCCCAGCTAATAGGCTGCATAATCGGACGCCAGGGAACCAAAATCAACGAGATCCGTCAGATGTCTGGGGCGCAGATCAAAATTGCTAACGCCATGGAAGGGTCATCGGAGCGCCAGATCACCATCACAGGGACCCCCGCCAACATCAGCCTGGCCCAGTACCTCATCAACGCAAGGTCAGAACTCAACGGCTGTTAAAGTCTTAATCTTACCGAGAACTCTGGCATTGATGTTTCTGTCTTGAAAGAGCAAAGCCAGAGTTAGAGAAGATTGATACCGCTATTCTTGTAAAACATTATAAAATCCATGTATGTCCCATGTTTGGCCAATTTTGGGGTTCAACATGGCTTCTGCCATGAGAACAAGACAAACTGTTCCTTACCCTCCAATGATCAAACTGTGCTTACCTTCCTATGATCTTCCTTCAGGTTCAGAGACGTGGCGGCCATGTGGAACGACCCATCTTCCATGACCACATCCTGAGATCCCTGACTGGCTCCTCCGTTTGGCCCTTTCCAATGACTGACTACCGCAGACAACCCTGATGAAGCCCTTCGGACTCTGGCTCTGGCTCTCCGAAAAAACCCCTGACCACCTTCCCGCCCTGGTTCAAAAAGTTGTTTATACATCAGGGAGGGTTGGGCGCTCACTTTTATTTCAGAGAGCCAGATTAAATATTAAAAAAATCAAAAAAGAAATTCTCTGTTGATTAGGTTTTTTAGAGAACTGTTGAAGCATGTTGAATGTTTATTAGGAACAACTTGTGTTAATCTTTCTTTCTTCTTTTTCTCTCTATCTTGCTTTCACTCTCTCTCTCTGTCAGTGCTGCGTCATAGAACATCATTTAAAGTATAAAAAAAACGTACTAGTAAAAGATTGAACATTTTTGTAGAACGTAGATATTTGCATATAACAGCTGCTCAGTGATGCTATCGGCAGAGTGTGTGGTGGGATGTAGCCAAATTATCAAATTTTGATAATATATTTTGAAAAGTAAAAAAAATTGGACTGTTCTGCTTTTGTCCTAATTTGCATCTTTGTCTACTTACAAATCCAATCTCTACCCATGACTCTTTGCTGCATCACATGACCCTTTTAAGCCAATGGTATCACTCCTAGAGCCTCCCTTCTCATGTTAATTTCCTATACTTACATTATTGCTTATATTGCATGTGTTCAATGTTGTATCGTTGCGTATTTGAGTATACCTGTTCAGTGTACGTGTTCCTTCGAACGTTATTATTATATCTTTGCGCTCCCGTTCTTTTTCCGCAAACTTTTTCAGCATTTTTGGCCATTCACGTCTAGTCCTACTCCCTGCCCAAATGAAAAACTTTCCGACATAGCCTCCTTCTATCAACACCGATTATTAGTATATAGATGCATGAATGGGAAATTAGTGAAAAATCAGTGGCTAAAACACTAACTGAAAATTTTAAATGATTGTTTACTAACTTATTATTCTACTGTATTTGTTTTGTACAAAGACTTTTGTGACTTAGCACATCAGTCGACTACGCGGCGCTCATGCAATAGACTATTCAACACTTTACTCTGGACTGCCTCTGATGTGGGAGGAATTAGTTGGACTTAAAAGCCAAGTGTTGCGTCCAAACCTTTCGGCTTCCTTCACTCGTCTCGGGAATTGGATGCTAGGCTGCTAGCAAATAAATTTGGGTTTTTTAGTGGGACTTTAAAGGGAGTGAAAACAAGGGAAGGAAGCCGAGTCTTCACGGCAAAGAGGCCTAAACGTTTGGACGAAGCCAAATGGTACTTTTTGGGCCAAGGAATGTTCAGGGGTTCATTGGGGGGAACCCGCGGGGCCTGGGCGGACGTGACCACTCAGTCTCTTTTTCAAGATTGTTCATCTTGTCATGTTCTTTTTGTTGTCATACGGTTGATTTGACGCATTAGGTTTGAATGTCTTTTTATTGTCACGACTCTGTCAGCGACTTAATTGTTTTTATTTAAAAAAAAGGACAGGTTGGATGACAATTCCTGCTTCACTGGTTTTAAGTGAAACCAGCATGTAATTATTTATGGTGTATTGATGCACATATGACTTTTTCTTTGTTGATCATGATACTTAAGCTAAGTTAGTTTTGTTGTATTGTATTTAATTTGAGAGGGAGGTGTGGATGACATTTGGTATGATTCAGTATTTTAACCATCCCTCACATATTCTGCTCATAAAGATGCTCTAAATACTATTGGACAGCTTGAGTCATCTCATTTCGGAGCTTCAGCTGAGCTCATAAAAGTTCTGACACATACAAACAGCTGTTGAATGTTATTGTCGAATCACGTTATCTACTGTCCACCACAGCAACATTCTGCTTTTTCATACATACCATGACTTTTGTTAGCCTATGCTGAGCTTAGAGGAAAAGTTTGACATCTTGGGATATACAGTTAGGAAGTATTAAGTATCTTGCCAAGAGTTAGACGAGAAGATTGATTCTACTCGTGTTTTTGCTGTAAATTTGAAGCTACCACCAGCAGCTGGTTAGCTTAAGTTCGCATAAAGCCAGGAAACGATTTAGAAATCGGTTTACTAGCACCTAAAGCTAAGTAAGTGTTTTATTTAGTTTGTTTAATGCTAGCCAGTCGTTATGCTAAACGTTAAAAAGTTAAGCTAGCCGTCTTCCGTTTGTAGTTTCATACTTATTTTGCAGACATTACAGTGGCATTAATCTACTCACATAATGGTGCGTTCCATTTGAACTGGGAAATCAGAAATTACGAGTTCCCAGTCGGCATTTTCAACCGGATACGCTTTTGGTCAAAATACCACTAACAATCGTTAATAATGGCTTACTTGGCTTGAACTAGTTTTCCAACTTTTGTACCCATGGTCAACCTGGCTGCTACATGATTTCCAGCTCCGACTCTGCACCGTAACTCTCGGCAAGAAAACACATAAGCCCGACATCTCCCAAAACATCAAACTTTTCCTTTAACCTCAAGCGCTTTGATGACATAAATGTGATTATGTAAATGGACCAAATGCTGTATCACTATACTGAACCATGCATAGTCAATGATTATTCTGCAATAATTCTTACATTTTGATGTGAACTCGAGTTGTAGTGCTAGCATTGAAATTATGAATTTGTGTTTCTTTTCATTTTTTTGAGTTGTCATAGCTTGTACTTCAATGGGAATGTTTGTCAAATGAACTGAAATTGCGTTTTTTTTGGCAAACTCGCTTTTTTTTCTTAGAACAGTTAGCTGATACCTAAGAGGGCATTCTTTCCCAACAGTACTGCACCATTAAAGAAAATCCTCAAGGGTATTTTAACTGTTGTCAGTGCATGTGTACCATTGAGATGCTTAAAAAAAATAGTACACACATGTAAGAATTAAAAACAAAACACGGATTGCTAATGCTTGTTAGCACGGTTAGCATTTGACAAAGATATTGTTGTTTAATATGAATTTGCAGCAGGAATATTGAGTTGTAAGTGATGGCAGTGTGATTTTAATAACATCAATATTCATGTGTTACTCAGTGTTTGAAAACTGTATTTACATTTTGTGTATATGGCTGAGTATACTTTGAAACAAACTGCAACTAATGCAATAATAGGGTGCAATGTGCAATTATTTATTCAGTTATTTCCTTATTAGCATGGATACGGGAGAGCTGCGTAGAGCTTGTTGAAAAATGCTTTTTTTGAATTTGATCCACTTTCCATGTGGCAGCAACAGCAGGAAAAAAGAATGACATGTTTTATTTTATTTTATTTTATTTTTTGTTTTTCAGCTTTTGTTTGTGTGTAATTGCAGTTTGGGGGAAAAAAAGTGATAGAACTTCGTAACTATTTTTGATTGATTTATTTGCTATGTGCAGATCTATATTAGTTGTGAGTAATTACATAGGTTTTAATTTCAAAGTGTTGGTAAGTATAAAAACAAAATAAAGTTTCATTTTTTCTTTCTGTGACTCGTTTTTCTCGGGTCTCTCTTTGCTGAAAAACGTCTTCAGATCCTCTCTACATTATCTTCTGTACACACATTAAAGCCTGATGAACCGCGAGCTGACAAGAGTCTATGTCGAGCAAAAAAATCCCCCTCGGGGGAAATTCAGATAGTTATTGAATACATCTAATTATTGTATGGCAAAGTGATTATGGTAATTAGATGATGAGGTTTAAATGGGAATCTCATCTATTCTTCTTTTAAAATGATAGCTGTGCGAACGTTGCTGCTGGAACAAACAATAAAAATCAGATTTTAGAAAAAGGCAATCAAATAGTACCAGTGATGCAATTAAGCACTGGAACATGCATATTGTTTAGAGCCCTGGTGGTCAATGAAGGGTTTGGGGACCTCTTATTCCACAGTAAAAATAGGAATAACTATAATTTCTTATAATTATGACCATTAACGCACATTTAATTTGAATTTGTCTAATTGCCTAATTAGAGAATGACTAAGGATGACTAATCTTGTCATACGTTGCTCTCTCACCACATGTATTTCACAGCTGCAGTACAGTCAGTTTTAATTAAATCAATTTATAAAATCTATACTAAAAAAATGCAACTCTTGTCTTTAAGCAGTCGTGGCTGTCTGATACTGTTGTACACAACATTCTGACTGTATTTCAACTTTTAGCCTGACTTTAATGAATAAAAAATGTAACAAGACGCTGACCAATAAAAGAGTACTCTGATTGAACATTGCACGTCAGGTTTCCATCCAAATGTAGCACAAATTATAAGTGAATCTTCCGAAAAACCATCAAGAGAAAATTAAAACTACTGTGATGCAAATATCAGGCGTTGACAGCAGTTGGTGGCACTAATTCCCCAGTCAGGTTTTATTAAACATTGCAGAAGAGGATGCAACAAAATAGGCGAATAAAAAAGAGTCAGTCAAACTTGAAACGATGGAAAATCGTAAAGAAAATGCATTTTTGTTTTGTTGTATTTATGAGTTATGCAGATCTGATCAGTTGTCAGCATTACTTGTCTGTCAAGTCTCGGTGGACAGTAAGTCACATGTTTAATCAGCAAGTCTTTTGTCACATTTCACTTTTGTCTTTCTGACTTTTCAAAGTTTTTTCAAATCTTTATTTATCATTTCCAACTTTTCACATATGGATTTTCCAACACCTATAGATGAAAAATTATGTTTGAACATGCTCTGTGTTTCTGTTTGTATTTTAAAAGTCGTGAGAAGAGTCTCAGGATGGACAAAAAAACAACCTAATAACCTTTAACTCGGACAACCTGAGCCCATTTCGGAAATCTTGTAAATGCATTTTCTGAGAAAGCTGCAGTTGAAGGTCAGACCGGACGGCCACCTGGTCCAGTCATTCCTCAAATACTATCACTTCTATCATTTGTCTGTGGCCTTATCAAATCGTTTTACTTGCCCCTCTCCTCCCTCTTCAGTGAAAGACTCATTTCAACATTAGAGCCTCTTATATGAGCTGGCCCGTCTTTCAACCTGCAAATTGCTTTGCCAGAGTGGATATTGAACCTATTTTCCCCTCCTGTTAGACTTCGTCCCTACAAGAACATTGCTTATGAAAGACAGACAAACAGCAGATAGATCAAAAGAGGCACTTTCTCTTCCTTTAATACGACTTTAACCGAGTGTTAAAGGAGCATTAAACAGGTGAAAAGTACAACTTTTGGCGGATTTTTTTCATCTCAATCTCGGGAGATCTTTTGGGGGATAAAATGTTCCGTGTCTGGATTTGTTCGAAAGCTGAGAAGATCCTCAAGGACGGAAAGCTGGTCTTATTATGTGGTGTGTGGCAGAGCTGTGAAAACGTGTAATTGCCAGAATACCACCGAGTTTATCTTCGGAGAACACGGACGGCTTAAAACAGAGCGCAACACAATGCCAGGAAATGTACGTTTTATGGACGCCAGGAGTTTCAGCGAAACAGATAATGCTTCCCCGGGTTCAGGGCTGGATTCAAGGGTAGATTAAGAACTTTCTGCTGAGCGCCAAGATGCTGCCTGAAAAGTTGATAGGTGGGAATCATTGGCAGAGATCCAGCGGAGAGCTTTGCAGCGTGTATCAGAGTTTAACGAGCTGCACCTGCACCTGGCTGAGAATATCAAGCCCTGCCACGCAACAGTCAAAACAAATGCATTCTCATTATACTATTAAATAACAGAACGTCAAGGAGTGCCTCGCAAAGGAAGAATAAATACATGAAACGTGAAAAAAACAGAAGAAGGTGTATTCCCCAATAAGCCTCAGCTGCTTCACATTAAAACTGCTCTGTTGACAAACTCAAACTTGACGGTTGAGTAGCACGCCGGAAGACACTCAATCTGAAAGTGAACTTATTTAGACTGCTGAGCGGTTCATCATGTCGCTTCAAAGACTAATCATTGGCTTTAACTTGTTGTTAGTGGTGCAAGCATCAGAACTGTGAGCTTATTGATTAAATGCATCTCGGTTGAATGCGTCTTGGGCAACCCTATCAGCAGACATTGACGCTGGAAGATGCTGCAAAAACCCTCAGACTACCTTAAGAGACTGTGGTAATGAGACTGTGGAAACGACTGAGGTTACGGTTCATAAAAAAGCCGACATTAATTCTGGTCTCCAAGTTGTGGGTGTCCAATATGGCTGTATTTCCTGGAGATACTGGGCTTGTGTTTTTTTATGTACAGTCTTTAGCCCTCTGACTCTGCTCATCTTTGTACTAATGATTCAACCTGGAGAGTTTAATTTCTATCAAGCCCTGGAAGTGCTCCAGCTGCCAGCCATCTAATATTCTCTGTGCAGAAAATGAACTGGACTGCCCAAAATAACTCCCTCCGGAGCCAGTTATTAATACCAGTATAATAAAATGATGTGACAACCAGCTTCTTAATCACCTCGGAGGCTTACAGTAAATCTGACACGACATCTGACCCGACATTCAACATTAGCCTGAACTGATCAGATAATCTGCTGCACTGGAAAAAGATGCAATTATTAATTTGTTATTTCATTTATCTTTTCTTGTGGTATATCTAGACAGTGGTGAGCTCAGGGTGTTTAAAGGGGCAGGGGCGAAAACAAAAAGGGCGGGCACTTTATCGCGTTTTCTCCACTGGAAGGGCATCTTTTGCTGCGTTTTTTTTAATACATCAGGGCACCAGGGTCGGCCGATCGCCCCTTGAGTCCACCAGTTTATCCAACCATACGCTGGGGCAAGGGCGGACAAAATCTTGGGATGAAACCCAGAATAACAAAAGAGGACAACAGAAAATCAAATGACCTATAGACTGTGCATCAGACTGAGCTCTCCTCAAGTCAATTTACCTCCAATAAGGGCTCAATAAGGGTTTGTCCGACTGGGCCTGTCCAAATTGTAAAGGCATTCCCTGCCCCTGTGTTTGGCTTGGCATTAAAGTTGGCGTGGGTCCACGCCATCACTCAGCATTGCTGTAAGCTGCTTACAGACAACCTTCGCTATAATGCAACAGAGGGATGTCGAAGCAATGAGGGAGACGAGGTGCAAATGTAAAAGTTGCTGCACACGTCCTGAGGTAGCGAGGAGTCACGGGAAGCAGTTTGGACACGCGGGTCACAGTGGTACAACATGCAGCGTCCTACCTCGTGAGCAAAAATCCAAAGTCAGACAGTCTCTGCAGCGGGAATGCATTATCACATGCACTGAGCGTGGCTTTGGAGAGGTCAGTAGATACTGTAGGGCAGAATAATGCTGCTTTTAGTGCCTGACTTGACAATGTCATTTGTAATAAATCTGGCATGACATGCAGATGGGACAGAATGTCAAAATAAAGCTTTGCTATAAAGAAATACAACTGTTGTGCAATTTATTGATTGCATGATGTCTAAATATGAATTATGTTACGACAGAATCACTCAGTGTGTGATGCTTACCCGACAAAGGTTCCCTGAATTGGCTCAGCTCCATATCATTGTGAGGAGCATGAATTTATTTAAGACGGCTTACCACGCAGGAATTTTGCCAAGAGTCTGACAAGATGAGTGAGGGTGTTAAACAAATGCCTTGGCAAGTTTCACGTAGTTTAAACACTAAAGAATGTGAAGTAAATCTATCGCCCTGATTACCCAGGAGCAAGAGAAACAGTAGCGTGAGGTTGTTTTGTCATTTATGAGTCTGCTTTGCGATCTCGGATACGCTCGCCATAAAGCAAACTCGTGCCCGCCGAAATGCTTCAGTAGTCCATACAATCAATGATTCTGCCTTTCAGCAAAATTGACAGGGCTGAACTCTGCACATTTAATCATGCAGATGCTTTGAAAAAGCCCTGGCTGCATTCAGGTGGTCTTTAGGTCACAGCGATACAGCTGGGAGTACCTTCAAAGATCTTTTGTCAGTGTGGGCGTGACGGGCTTCATATTGAAGTCCTCCATCAGGACAGGACAATTGTAATCAATGTTTATGAAGAATGACAGAAAGAGGCACGCAGGGCAAGCAATCAGTCACAGGCAGGAGCACAAGGAGAATAAAGCGGTGGTAGGTTGCCAAAATGGGGTTCAGGGACTTTTAGGGACGCTTAGAGAGGACTTAGACTCTCTAAACACCTATTTTCTACCTCAGTTATGTCATTTTAGTGATTGTAGTGATGAGGCTAAACCCTAATAAACAGCATCTTGAATCTTAACATACTGCTCTTTAAATGTACCTTTTCCTTCCCCTTAAATGCCTCTAAGGGCTCATCGGTGTGGTGTTTTGGCACTACACAGTGAAGTTAACTTTCCTTGTAATGTACTTCAAACAAATTTAGACACAGATGAAAATATAAATTAAATTAAATGTGCGAGGGGAGTCAGAGCAGACATCCTAAAAGACATTAAAAAAGAGGTTTAGATGTCATTCAAAGGTGCAAGTGAGCATGAAATTTAAATTTGATACCTCAGTGGGTGCAGTGGAATGAACAGATGCCGTAGACGATAACAGTATGACACACAATGAGGCCATAACGAAAAAAGTCATTTTCAATCCAATCTAATATTTTTTTTCAAAGAAATCAGTCAATCATTTAGTGAAGTAAACACCTGCAACGAAGTTAAGTGTCCATCAAAAGTTAATAAAGGCCCAAAGTTTTCTCACTTCGCGTGAATAAAGACAGAGCTGGCTTGGCTCAGTCCAAAGGTAAGAAAATCAGTTGCCAGTCCCTCTAAACCTCACTAATCAACACATTACATCTTGTTTTGTTTTTAATCCATAAAAAAGAGTATAAAAACAACAACACGCTGTTTTACAGGAGGTTATGTGGACCGGTGCCTTCCTGAAGTCTCCGCTGGTTGCATGGCAACTGTATATTGGCACAAGCAAATGGAAAAGCATATAACCCTCCTGCTGAACGGCAAATTGTTATATAATACTTTTGTTCAAAATATATACATTTAACGTGCTAATTAGTGAGCTTTAGAGCCGCTGGCGGGTGAATTACAACTTCACCTTTGGACTGAGCCTCGCTAGCTGTTCCCCCTGCTTCAAGTCTGTATGCTAAACTAAGCTAATCCACAGTTGGTGGTAGCTTCATATTTACAGATTTAACTAACTTTCAGCAATAAAACGAATAAGAGTTCTTACAAAATGTTGAACTATTCCTCCAAAAGTACACGCGGGCCTGTCTGAAAAAAAAAATTAGACTAACGTTACTTTCTGTAGTATTTCAACGTTGAATTTGAAACCATTAGCTTCATGATACTAGTTTGCCTTTTGCAATTTAATTTATTAGCTAATGTTACAAAGCACCTGATATATACCACGTAGAAGCTAGGCAAACCTTAGTTTAGCTTAAAGTTAGCGAGTAGATAGCAATCATTAGTTATACACCTTAGCTTTGTATACTATAATAGCAAGTAAAAGTCCTGCATTGGAAATATTAAGAAGAAGTAGCCAATTATCAGCAAAATGTTCCCAAAGAATCAAAAGTGTAAGTATTTATTGCGCTGTCAAACAGTTAAATAACGATATATGATTTTATTGGACTATTGCAACTGGTTTCTGCGATGTGGAGGTAGCATTTTATTGTTGTAGCTGGTCAAAGTGTTGTATTTTTGATATGGTTAGTTTAATGCGTCATTTTACAAGCTGAACACAGCATCTTATAATTTGGCTGTAAAATCATAATCAGCAAAGTCGGCTAATTAGTAAGTTGGCAAGCAAATAAATGCAGTAGAGTAGCCGACAAAGTAGCTGATGTCACTCTGAAATTTGTGTAAAGTGGCAGAAAATGGAAATAATCAAGTAAATTACACCACAAACTCGTACTGATTATCAAAATGACAGTTTTTACTGTTAAATGACGTTTATATACAACCAAGTTAATTGCTAAGACAGTGTTTTCAATCAAGCCCTCTGTGTAATTAGGCTAGAATATAATGGGGGAGATGAATACATTTTATTGATATGATTGGATGATTATCTCTGAAAATGGTGTACAGTTAATAAAGTTACCCTGGTGACTCACAGCATCAGCAAGGATCTTAATTCATCGAGGGAAAAGAAGGAGAGACGCGACCACAGCGGTGCAACTCGCACTGCTGCGCCTCTGCGCATATCCACACACACACTCGAACTCTCACACACACACACTCTCACACACACACACACACACAGCTGCTGCAACCCTGCACTGGCAGGAGGTTGTAAACTGCGATCTAACAGTTGGACCCGGACTCTTGGGCAGGCTGTATTCTCTGGATATCACTGCTGCCGGGGGACATTTATTTGTTAAGGATGATTTGTGGCTATTTATTTCTCCAGGATGTCTCATCAAACAAAAGGATCCCCCCCCCCACCATAGACTCCATGCTGATCTGAGCCGGACAGAGTGAGGCTGTCAGGTAGGTGCGCTCACAAATAACAATCCTAACTCACTTTTTATACTTCTTCTTATTGCCATGATGGAGTTTATCTTGAAACAATCAATACTTCAGGTGTGAAAGCCGAGAATCTTCAATTAGCAAATGGAGCTTGGTTTCTAGCCGTAGTTATTATAAAATTAGTTTGGCAACAACCAATTAATTAATACATTTTTCAGTAATATCCTTAATGGAACATTAGGAAACTATGTAAAGCGTTCGTTTAGAGCAGTAGCTACTCTCCATTACAATCAAGCTGATGATCATTATCTAGATTGATTAGTTGGGTTTTACAAGAGCCTAATGTGACATCTTTATGTCCAACCTACAGTCTAAAACATATGAATATTCAATATATTATTAAAAAGGCTAAGACAAGAAGGAAATGCTCATGTTTCATTCCAGAATGGAGGCTGGAAACAGTTAAATTCTGGCATTTTTTTGGTGATCAACCTGCTGGTTCATTTCTAGATTGATTAGTTAATTAATTGTCTGGGTTATGGACCAAGAGCCTAATGTGACATCTTTATGTCTGACTAACAGTCCAAAACACAACAACATCAATTTTGTTTATCTAAGAGGTTAAGGAGAACATGTAAATATTCATATTTAGAAGCACAAAGGAGACTTGAAACAGTTACATTTAGGCATTTTTGCCTGTAAATTACCTTTAATGACCAATTCATAATCAAAATTGTTGCATTTCAATCTTCTGTTGACAGACTAATTGATGAATTGACTGACTGTTTCAGCTCCAGGTGGTTTTATCTCCCTAATCGTCTCATTAAGTAGATTTCCTAATGCAGCTTCCCATTTTATTCAATAAAATCACCTCCTCTCTGATATATTGTGATTGGATATCTGTCTTTCTTTAGTAGTTCTACACTGATGTAGTAAGACATTTAAGTTTATCAGTATTTATTCTGTGACACCTGGAGGCATCAAAACCTGACATTCAACATCTGATCAAAAAGCTGTTTGCTGCTTATCAGCTGCTCTTTGTACTGTTATCCTCCAGCCGGATGCATTGTGTCCTGACATCATTTTAATTTGCGTCCTGACCTTCACTGCTCTCACATGCACGACTGTAAATCTTATAAAGTACGGACAGGTTTTTTTATTTAATCACAAATCACTGTTTCAAAGTTCATCTGCTGCATGTTGATGAGCTCACACCTTGTTTAATGGCTTGTCGTTCTCTCACAGGGACAGACTTTGAGTGAAGGGAACCGTACTGTAGAAACATGCTATTATTATGATAATCTTGAACTTTACTAGCTGCCTCTCAAAGGAGGAAGGCATCTGAAAAGAGACAAATGTGTAGGAATTTCACTGAATATGTGCTGTGAGACGATGCTGACAGAAAATTAACAATGGCATGTAAGTTTGAAGAGTTTTCCCAATTCACATCGTCAGAGGTTTTAACAATGATTTGCGAAAGCAAAGCACCAACCTAAGACTATCTAGGCTGTAAAATACAAAACAAAGGAATTCCTACATGTGAGCTCTCTGCAAGGATTTTACATTTTCTTTATCTCACCTCCATCTTCTTATCACTGTCTCTTTTCTCAATTGCAGGCTATTTCGTGAGCACATGCCCTCCCACCCTGGATACACAGTTATGACTCATCCAATCAAAAATTTCCCATCCTCCTCCTCGACTGCGCTGCACTTTGACATCTCATTTAACTAGTATGCAAACCTTTGGACACTTGCTCCTTTTGTGTTGGATCGGGACTCTGATTTCCCTAACTGTCAAGGTATATGATGAACGATAATGTCCGAGTGAATGGTGCAAAGTGCCCTGAGAATGAAACCTTAGAGACTAAGTCCATGTTCAGACAGACTTTAGCTCTGGGTGAAGGTAGGCAGCCCCTTCGTTCATGTGAATGCTCGGTGATGAAGCGGTAATGCCAATGTAGAGGGGTCATCTGCCAAGAAAGTTGAACCAAGCTCAACTTTTGCTGGAACATTATACAACGTCATCCAGCAGCGCACTGCATCAGCAAATGAGATGCATTCAAGTGGACATTCCTGTGATAACTTCCCAGAGCTGTAAAACCTTGTCCCTGAGGATCATAAACCACTGTGCAGTGTTTCGGCGTCTGATCTCACTCAAACTGGACTTCCTGGATTGTATCTGATGTCTTACAGATACCTAAAGCAAAACCACCAACGCACCGCCAACGCAACGCAGGGCTGATTTCAGTCTGAGCGCTCGCTAATGGGGGCCTCTCAAAGGTCATCCACAAAAGCTCCTTCCTGTCTTCCTCTTTCATTCGTGGGAACATTCTGGCTTCTGTCGGTGATTATGACTGCGTATGCTTGCCCTAAGATCTGTCACTGCACGGACAGGAACGGTGTGGTGGTGCAGTGCACCTCGCGCAACTTGGAGAGCATACCGCCGAACTTGCCAAAGGACACTGTCATTCTCTTACTTTCATCTAACCGGATCAGACACATCCCAAAGGAGGCCTTCACGGACCTCCACCGCCTCAGGGAACTGGACTTATCTCACAATGCCATCGAGAGCATGGAGGTCGGTGCCTTTCAAGGAATTTCAGAGAGCCTGCGGACCATGGATCTTTCAAACAACCACCTCAGCAGCCTCCCAAAGGACACCTTCGCCAAGCTCCATGCCCGTGTCCGCCTCTCCCACAACCCCTGGCACTGCGAGTGCTCTTTGCAGGAGGTCCTGAGGGAGCTGAGGCTCGACCCCGAGACGGTGAACGAGGTGAGCTGCTACACGTCAGTGCAGGAGGAGTACGTTGGACAACCGGTCATCCAGGTCCTGGACTCAGGAATCAACTTTTGCAATTTCCACCACAAGACGACAGATGTGGCCATGTTTGTAGCCATGTTCTGCTGGTTCTCCATGGTGACTGCATACATCATTTACTACATCAAACACAACCAGGAGGACGCCAGGAGGCACATGGAGTACCTCAAGTCCCTGCCCAGCTCTTCACACATTAGCAAGGACTACGACACAGCCAGCAGTGTGTTCTAGTTGCAGCTGTACCAATGAATTTAAATTGGAGTGTACCAATCAATATGTTTACAGCATATAAAGAACATTGTCAGCTCTGCAGCGAGTGATAAAACTCTATGATAGACACTGCAAAAGGCACAAAGACATAAGGAAGAGGTTTAAAAATCACCATCAAGTGTGGGGCAAAGATTAGCACCAGGCTCTTTAAAAGCGACAAAAACAGTAACTTCGAATGTGTGACCAGAAGTTTAAAGCCGTCTTGATTTTCCTCCTTCAATGATAACAAAAAGGTGGCAGATCATTATTTCTCACTAAAATGTATGTATAATACAAAAAAGAACCTCAGAGGGAAAACTCCACCAAAACTCCAAACACTTTTGCATTTTATGATGTGTTTTAAGAGTTCACGGCGAATTCATTCACCCAGTGAGGCAAACAGGAGAGCCACTTTAGTGTCAGTCAGAGTTCGGGGACAATTAGCTACCTGAAAAATAATCCCCGCAGCTTTAGAGAGGGACAGCTTTAGCTTTTTAACTTTTAAGGATGTTTATGTGAGAAAGTAAAGTTTTATGATGTATTTCAAAAAAGTAAAGCCTCACTGGGGACCTGTGAAGGGTAGCAGAGAAAGAGGTAAAAGCTAAAGTAATATTTAGATGTATCATCTGTTAAATTCTCTTGTGTGTGCTTCTTAATGTGAAGAGATGTTTAACCCTTTAAGCGCCAAAGTCGCAAAATTGCGACAAGATGCGGTACTGAATAAAACAGCTGTTTTCTCCTAATAGAGTGTTATATATCATTCATACTCCCACCCACTAGTTGGCAGACATCCCTAACTTAGACCTTAGCTCAGAAAAACGTCATGCTTCAATGCAAAATGTTCGAAGAAATCCCATCCAAAGTTGACTTTTTTTTTTTTTTTTTTCTAGCGACAAAAAGCGACTAGCGGCAAATCTAGCGACTTTTTCGGGTGTTATTGGAGACTTTTGTGGTGTTTGGAGACTCTGACATGAAAGCACATATCACTCTGCAGTTACTGAGCTCAACGAGCAGCGGGTGCTGCCGTGAGCCCCTCCCCGTGCAAAAGCACTCACGGGCGGTCAGTCTCACAGCCCCGCGCGGCAGTCCCAGCCTGCAGTCAGAGCAGAGAGGGGACAAATGGCGCTGCGGGGCAAAGTGAGGAAAACACACGAAAACACGACCCTTTGACCAACATAGGTGAGAGTGGGAATGATACACGAACTCGTAGTATCAGTAGGGAGCTAATGGACGTGGTAGAAGTTGCGGGGGTGGTGAGAATAGCGCTCGGACCAGCGTCAGTGTTCACTCTTTCTACCGCGTGGCCGCGCCGGTAAAGGTGCGTCCATGCGCGGCAGTGCTGCGTCCATGCGACGCAGCGGTGTTCACGAAGCACCAAACACACACAAGACCAACTCTTCTCCTAGCACTAGTGGGGATAGCAGGGGGAGACGTGGGTGAAGTGATCCTAGAAGGGCTGATGGGTGTCGAAGAGGCAGCAGGGGCGGTCAGAATAGGGCTGAAAGTAGTGATGATGAGTCTTTCAAGTAACCTTTGCAAAATGAAATAATAATAATTATTATTATTATTACTACTACTACTACTAATAATAATAATGAAGAAGAAGAGAAGAAAAAAGAAGACAAAAAAGAAAAGGAAAGTGTCCTCCAATGTCAGAGCAGAGGGGGGTAAAAAAATCATA
The DNA here is from genome assembly GCA_039737535.1 of Lagodon rhomboides. Lineage (NCBI taxonomy): Eukaryota > Metazoa > Chordata > Actinopteri > Spariformes > Sparidae > Lagodon > Lagodon rhomboides. The sequence goes on from CM077807.1 coordinate 12,725,540, forward strand.
AAAAACGCCTACTGTTTACATGAGTTTTGTGGTGGTAATAGTTCTAATTTACGACTGTTGGCTTACAATTTACCTTTTCCCTGTTCATTTGATATATGGACAACATAACAAATGGATGGAGGGGGTGAATTTGATGAAATAAGGTCAATTTTCTTTCAAAATATCAGGTATTTCATGGAAATTTCATAATCCAATATGGCCGCCACCATATGACGTCATAATATGCAAATTAGATGGGAAAATTTACTACCTAGATAAACTTTAGGTCATCCTCAATATTTGTCTCATTGACACTTTGTCTCTATCTCAAAGCACTTTCAAGTCAGAGCCTTCTGAAATGTAGATGTCAAAATCTAGTATTTTTAAAAATAAAACCCGGCGCCTAAAGGGTTAATAATCCACAAAGGATCTAAGCCAGTAGTGCAGACTTGGTGGCATTGAACTCCTCTGGCACCTTATATTTAAGGTGTATCAGCTGCCAGGAAAAACATTTCACGCTTGAACAATTGTCACCTCACGTATTGTTTTCCCTCAAAAGGTAATAAGTGTCACTTTTGAGGGTGCAAATAATCAATTCCTGTCACAGAACGCTTTGATTAGATGACCCTGTCTCAGCTCAGAGGTTTATATAAATTGCACTTGGGTAATCTTTCTCAAGATAGAACAAAGTAGTTTTGTGAAATTCCGACATGCAGTTTTAGGATGAAGCATTGTGAAGGGGAGTGAATCACAAACATTCACACATTCAGACAACTAAATGAAAGTGTTGTTGCAATTATGCAATCGATTGTCAATATGTGCATTCACTGGAGCTGAATTTCTTCTTCTACGTGGTCGGTTCGTGTGAAAACAGACTGCAGCATTTTAATCAACTCCCAGTACAAAAACCTCTCACTTCCTGTTGCGCCGAACACCTGAAATTAATTTCTACCAAAATCTCAAAACAGCGGGTGGCGCTAACTTTCCAGTCTGCTGCCGTTGAACTTTGACAGAAAAAGGAGGCGAAGTGAGATGATGTATTTGAAAGAGTTTGAGTCAAATGGTGAAAAGAAAGGTGTAGAAAATGTAATTGAATTATGATAATTTCATGTATTAATTTGAGGAAGGTTATAGTATCTTCAGCACAGACCCAGAACCTGCTGGAGGGATTATATAGCTCATCTTGCCTGGGAACACCTTGGGATCCCCGCGGAGGAGCTGGAAAAAGGTTGCTGGGGAGAAGGACATCTGGAATACCCTACTGCGCCTGATGCTGCCGCAACCCAGTGTCCATTACAACAGGCATTACAACACACGTCACGTAGTCCACTGACCCTTGTTGAGAAGGTCACATTTCGGTTAGTGTTCGGCATCACCGCTACTCAGTGAGAGTTAAGCCACAAAATTTCTTGGTTAGGTTTGTGAAAAGATCATGGTTTAGGTTCAAATGTGACATTATGTGTGTGACGTAAGTTTAATATGTTATGTAAGTTTCACATGGGACATGAACACCGGTCTCTTGCGTTTAAGTCCCGTATGCGACCATTCCATCAACCCTGACCTCCTGCCAATGTCGACTTTCCTGCTCTTTATATTCTGTCAATCGCACATGTAACCATGTCATGGTGTTACATGGCGGGCGAAAGCAAAAAAATGTATTCTGATAACACACAAAATTATATGTGACATGAGCGATACAAGGCTGTTAGGAAAACATCTTGGTTTCATTATCGGAAAAGACTGAATGTAAACACTTGAATGTAAACGGGCAGATTGTGGCAATTTTCTAAAATGACAGAAGCTTTTTTTTTTCTTTGGGCAATCTCCTCAGTAAGTGGTTTCATCAGTGACAGCCCCTGTTTTCGATTTCATTTCAATAAACTTGTTGTATTTTAATTAAAATCTTGACTGCTGCACCTTTATGTTTGTTCAAGTCAGTTTTCTAGTTGTGTGTTGAGCTCCTGTCCTCTCATTTCTGTCTCGCTACTTCTTATTCCAAGACAGTGCTTTATTTACTTTTTTCTCTCTTGTTTGAACAATCCAATAAAACTTAACATTTATCAGCACCCTGCTACTTCTTCCCCTTCAGGAAATAATGAATCTGTGTATGTTTGTAGGAAAAAGAGATTGAATCCTGCATTGAATTCTGTGTTTTTTAGGGACACTGTCATAGTCAATAAATATGCCACAAGCTTACACAACATTTCAACCTCTCACACCATCCTTTATCAAGCCACCCCTCACACTGAGATCCTGTTATTTATCTCTCCAGATTACACTGACAAATATCCACAGCTCCAAATATGGAGCCCATATATCTTCTGCTGCATAGATCTGGGCAAGGCAGAGTATTAATACGTGTCTTGCAACCCAGAAATAGTTTCGTGCCACCAACAGTTCAAATCTATAAATCTAATGAGCCTTTGTGGAGGCGTTTCAATGCCCAATCTATTTGGTTCTCACTACAGTATCCATCTATATCAGGGATGTCCAAACACATTTCAGAGGGGGACTATACACAATAAGTCACAATTGAATCTGTTACACTAACATTTGTATTATCTGTGAAATAACAATTTGTTCAAGTGGCAGTGCAGCCAGTACATTTATACCATGACTAGAAATTAACAGTTCAAGCAAATCAAAACAAGCTTACGTAAAAATAAATTCAAATTATATTACTTTTATAACAGATGTTTGTGAAATAGCAAACTGTGAACTTGTTCAGGCTCTTCCTAGATTCTCATTAATTAGCAGAATGTAAGAAAAGTCACTTAAGTACAAATTTGAGATACTTGTGGGCGAATATAAATTTTTTTGTTTTTAATTAAATTACTAAACAAGTACACAATTATTTGGTTAGCAATTAGCTGATTGACCAAAATTATTTCATAACTATTTTGACATCATTGAAGTAATTTTAATAATTAGTAGTAATTTTTCATCGTTCAAGATGACGTACTTTTAACTAAAAGGAAAAAGTTACAGATACAAAAAAAATGAAAGCAGCGTTCATTATTTCAAATCAGTTGATTGGAGTGACCTAATATAATCTTATTCACATCATTTATAGCTCATTAAAACAGAAAATCAAATAGTTTAAACATCAGATTAAACATTATGAATGTCAAACAAAGAAACAGGTCACTGATACTACTTAGAGATTCTGGATTGGTCTGGTTTAAGGGCAGTGGTTAAGATACGTAAAATGTTACATTGGTAGTGTTTCCATTATCCTGAGCTGTTGATGTCTGACATATTGAAATCCCTCAGGTCATAATATCCCTCTGGGCCCAATTTGAATTACATTAAAGATGAGAGTAAGCAATTCTGGAGAAAGATAATTAATTTTTGTTGAGTCTCATTCACCGGTTGGAACAGAAACATTGCACGTAGGTGGAGGTCAGTTAGCCTGGACCTGAGCAGTTCTTGCTGAAGACAAAAAAACAGAAAATGTCTACTCACACAAATATGTGGAGCTGAATAAGCTCAGCAATTTCTTTGCAATTTCTTAAAAAGTTCACAAGCTTATATCCTTCTGACAGAATTTCGCACTTAACATATTTTGGTGTCTAATGCTGACCTTGTAATCTGACCTATCTCTCCAGTCAAACGGTCACAACATTAATTACAGTCCACATTACTTTGTCTTACAAGTCCCAGGGGCTGCGCCGTGCATCCTAATGAATTCAATATTATTAATTAGCTGCATAGAGTTGAGGTCAGTGTATCTCTCTAAGTTTAGGGTCAGAGAAACAAAGGGGTACTTCATTAGCATTACATAAGCACCAGGAGAAGGGCTTTCTTCTACACTTGAGCAGTGCTTTAGACCATCTCCCTCTCAAATTTCTTAGTATTTTCTGACACAGTGAGTCCTTGATTTCAGACAGTTAGAAAAAGGTAAGCCTGTAGTCAGCTTCTAGTCAGTGGGAGCTGATTTTGTCTCTCTTGTATGGGTTAGTTCAGAATTTTGAAGTGGGGTTGTATGAGGGTACTGCATAGTCACTTATCCATTGATGTACTATTTAGACGTATTCGGCCTCAACTATAAACTGCAAATACACCGGCTTCCTTGCGAAGTGCCACTGCCTCGAATTCCCAGATTAATATTCATCACTGCCCCTGATTTTGGTCTTGGACTAATACTTTAAAATCACAGCTCTAGTAATGTGATGTGGAAAGCGTGGAGGGAACATTGTCATATTGTAAATGACAAATTGACCACAAATTAGATTCCACCAGACTCTTGAATAATTGGGTGCCCGTATTGCTGATCAAGCAAGACTCTTAATGTATATTAAAGATTAAAGACAAATGTATAGTAGAGAAGCCAGGACATAGACTGTATAAGTGTACGTTGCCACTGTGATGTCACCTTCTGGGTTAAGGACTACCTTTTTGAAGCCTCGAGTTTGGCATTCCGTCTATATCACTCTAAATTGGACAGTAGACAGAAACTCATTAGTAAACTGTTTAATGAGGTAAGAAATTAAATAAGAAGTAGGATCATATTCTCATAGACTTCTTCTACAATCTGACTTCTTTTTGCAACCAGTGGAGTGGTTGCAACCAGTATCCCTGTTTAAAGTTAGTGAGAATGCACAATTTAAGGCAATCCAACATTGACATCAATTTCAAAGCCTAAAGAAATTATAAATGTACACTCATGATTGTCAGATTTAATACAATAGTACTTTCTGATACAATTAACATCTAAAAATTATTTTCTATTCTATTCTTATTTACTTGAATCCATTGCAGTGTCATTAATTTATAATACATATTTGTCAGTTTCAAGCTAAGGGGAGAACAGGATTCCTTTATGGAGATTTACTGCAATGTTTGCAGACTGCCTGAAGGCCATCCACTGTCATCACCAATAAATATCGACCTTCAAGAAAATAGAAAAATGTCAAGAAGCAAATGTGTATGGTCAGGAGTTTTGGTTTCTTTCCAATCACAGTCAGGTTTAGGACTTTTTTTAAGGTAAATGTATTCTTGAGTGTTATGAATTAAATTGAAAACTTATCATTTCTGTTGCAGGGAACTATGCTAATCACTGTTGAGCCCACAGGGGTGCTGTTTGACTCCATGACTCTTTATAAATTCACCACAATGATGGCAGATCGATGTTGACTCAGCATCCAAAGTTATCGACATCAAGTCGCCCCAAACATGGAGCCACGGTTTTGCTTCTGGTGGGGACAAATTTTCGAAAAATGTTGTCAGGAATATTGCAACGTGTGGCCGGTTAGCTCAGTTGGTTAGAGCGTGGTGCTAATAACGCCAAGGTCATGGGTTCGACCCCCATACTGGCCAGGAGTTTCTATTTAGCTGACTTACGCCGTCAACACTGTGGAGATATCTCTGCTGCTGAGCAAGCTAGGAGGTGCTCAACAACTTTATCAACAATGGTGGCACATCGATGTTGACTCGGCATCCCAGGTGGACCCCCTGTTGATGATGACAACCATTGAGAGGTCCGAAAAAAAGGAGAACGTCAGCCAGCAGGTGACCACGTGGCCTAATGGACAAGGCGTCTGACTTCGGATCAGAAGATTGAGGGTTCGAGTCCCTTCGTGGTTGGAATCTCCATTCCGACTTCATGCGACAAGGCAGAAGGTGCCCCTCTCAACCAAGGCGGCTAGCTCAAGTATCACCTTGGAAAGTCACAGTCGAGAACATTTTGTTCTGCACAGAAAGGAGCTATGGAGACCTTGAAAATGATTTCCACTTCCTCTCACATACAAAGCACGAGGTCTACCATTTCAGCGAACTGCTGTCCAAAGAAGCTAAGTGCAAGGCGGTCACACCAAACACAATGTCCAAAATGGAGCCACGGTTTTGCTTCTGGTGGGGACAAATTTTCGAAAAATGTTGTCAGGAATCTTGCAACGTATGGCCGGTTAGCTCAGTTGGTTAGAGCGTGGTGCTAATAACGCCAAGGTCATGGGTTCGACCCCCATACTGGCCAGGAGTTTCTATTTAGCTGACTTACGCCGTCAACACTGTGGAGATACCTCTGCTGCTGAGCAAGCTAGGCGGTGCTCAAAAACTTCACCAACAATGATGGCAGATCGATGTTGACTCGGCATCCAGAGTGATGGTCATCGAGTCACACCAAACACAATGTCCAAAATCGAGCCTTGCATTTGCTTCTGTCGGCGACAAATTTTCGAAAAATGTTGTCAGAAATATTGCAACGTGTGGCCGGTTAGCTCAGTTGGTTAGAGCGTGGTGCTAATAACGCCAAGGTCATGGGTTCAACCCCCATACTGGCCAGGAGTTTCTCTTTAGCTGACCTACGCCGTCAACACTGTAGAGATACCTCTGCTGCTGAGCAAGCTAGGAGGTGCTCAACAACTTCACCCCCAATGATGGCGGATCGATGTTGACTCGGCATCCAAAGTGGACCCCCGCTTGATGATGACTTCTTGACAAGAATTCTGAGAAAACCACTGAGTTGTCAGAAAAAACGGGGAATACCAGCGAGCAAGCTAGGAGGTGCTCAACAACTTCATCCACAATGGTGGCACATCGATGTTGACTCGGCATCCCAGGTGGACCCCCTGTTGATGATGACAACCATTGAGATGTCCGAAAAAAGGACAACGTCAGCGAGCAGGTGACCACGTGGCCTAATGGACAAGGCGTCTGACTTCGGATCAGAAGATTGAGGGTTCGAGTCCCTTCGTGGTTGGAATCTCCATTCCGACTTCATGCAACAAGGCAGAAGGTGCCCCTCTCAACCGAGGCGGCTAGCTCAAGTATCACCTTGGAAAGTCACAGTCGAGAACATTTTGTTCTGCACAGAAAGGAGCTATGGAGACCTTGAAAATGATTTCCACTTCCTCTCACATACAAAGCACGAGGTCTACCATTTCAGCGAACTGCTGTCCAAAGAAGCTAAGTGCAAGGCGGTCACACCAAACACAATGTCCAAAATGGAGCCACGGTTTTGCTTCTGGTGGGGACAAATTTTCGAAAAATGTTGTCAGGAATCTTGCAACGTATGGCCGGTTAGCTCAGTTGGTTAGAGCGTGGTGCTAATAACGCCAAGGTCATGGGTTCGACCCCCATACTGGCCAGGAGTTTCTATTTAGCTGACTTACGCCGTCAACACTGTGGAGATACCTCTGCTGCTGAGCAAGCTAGGCGGTGCTCAAAAACTTCACCAACAATGATGGCAGATCGATGTTGACTCGGCATCCAGAGTGATGGTCATCGAGTCACACCAAACACAATGTCCAAAATCGAGCCTTGCATTTGCTTCTGTCGGCGACAAATTTTCGAAAAATGTTGTCAGAAATATTGCAACGTGTGGCCGGTTAGCTCAGTTGGTTAGAGCGTGGTGCTAATAACGCCAAGGTCATGGGTTCAACCCCCATACTGGCCAGGAGTTTCTCTTTAGCTGACCTACGCCGTCAACACTGTGGAGATACCTCTGCTGCTGAGCAAGCTAGGAGGTGCTCAACAACTTCACCCCCAATGATGGCGGATCGATGTTGACTCGGCATCCAAAGTGGACCCCCGCTTGATGATGACTTCTTGACAAGAATTCTGAGAAAACCATTGAGTTGTCAGAAAAAACGGGGAATACCAGCGAGCAAGCTAGGAGGTGCTCAACAACTTCATCCACAATGGTGGCACATCGATGTTGACTCGGCATCCCAGGTGGACCCCCTGTTGATGATGACAACCATTGAGATGTCCGAAAAAAGGACAACGTCAGCGAGCAGGTGACCACGTGGCCTAATGGACAAGGCGTCTGACTTCGGATCAGAAGATTGAGGGTTCGAGTCCCTTCGTGGTTGGAATCTCCATTCCGACTTCATGCAACAAGGCAGAAGGTGCCCCTCTCAACCGAGGCGGCTAGCTCAAGTATCACCTTGGAAAGTCACAGTCGAGAACATTTTGTTCTGCACAGAAAGGAGCTATGGAGACCTTGAAAATGATTTCCACTTCCTCTCACATACAAAGCACGAGGTCTACCATTTCAGCGAACTGCTGTCCAAAGAAGCTAAGTGCAAGGCGGTCACACCAAACACAATGTCCAAAATGGAGCCACGGTTTTGCTTCTGGTGGGGACAAATTTTCGAAAAATGTTGTCAGGAATCTTGCAACGTATGGCCGGTTAGCTCAGTTGGTTAGAGCGTGGTGCTAATAACGCCAAGGTCATGGGTTCGACCCCCATACTGGCCAGGAGTTTCTATTTAGCTGACTTACGCCGTCAACACTGTGGAGATACCTCTGCTGCTGAGCAAGCTAGGCGGTGCTCAAAAACTTCACCAACAATGATGGCAGATCGATGTTGACTCGGCATCCAGAGTGATGGTCATCGAGTCACACCAAACACAATGTCCAAAATGGAGCCATGCTTTTGCTTCTGTCGGGGACAAATTTTCGAAAAATGTTGTCAGAAATATTGCAACGTGTGGCCGGTTAGCTCAGTCGGTTAGAGCGTGGTGCTAATAACGCCAAGGTCATGGGTTCGACCCCCATACTGGCCAGGAGTTTCTCTTTAGCTGACCAACGCCGTCAACACTGTGGAGATACCTCTGCTGCTGAGCAAGCTAGGAGGTGCTCAACAACTTCACCGCCAATGATGGCGGATCGATGTTGACTCGGCATCCAAAGTGGACCCCCGCTTGATGATGACTTCTTGACAAGAATTCTGAGAAAACCATTGAGTTGTCAGAAAAAACGGGGAATACCAGCGAGCAAGCTAGGAGGTGCTCAACAACTTCATCCACAATGGTGGCACATCGATGTTGACTCGGCATCCCAGGTGGACCCCCTGTTGATGATGACAACCATTGAGATGTCCGAAAAAAGGACAACGTCAGCGAGCAGGTGACCACGTGGCCTAATGGACAAGGCGTCTGACTTCGGATCAGAAGATTGAGGGTTCGAGTCCCTTCGTGGTTGGAATCTCCATTCCGACTTCATGCGACAAGGCAGAAGGTGCCCCTCTCAACCGAGGCGGCTAGCTCAAGTATCACCTTGGAAAGTCACAGTCGAGAACATTTTGTTCTGCACAGAAAGGAGCTATGGAGACCTTGAAAATGATTTCCACTTCCTCTCACATACAAAGCACGAGGTCTACCATTTCAGCGAACTGCTGTCCAAAGAAGCTAAGTGCAAGGCGGTCACACCAAACACAATGTCCAAAATGGAGCCACGGTTTTGCTTCTGGTGGGGACAAATTTTCGAAAAATGTTGTCAGGAATCTTGCAACGTATGGCCGGTTAGCTCAGTTGGTTAGAGCGTGGTGCTAATAACGCCAAGGTCATGGGTTCGACCCCCATACTGGCCAGGAGTTTCTATTTAGCTGACTTACGCCGTCAACACTGTGGAGATACCTCTGCTGCTGAGCAAGCTAGGCGGTGCTCAAAAACTTCACCAACAATGATGGCAGATCGATGTTGACTCGGCATCCAGAGTGATGGTCATCGAGTCACACCAAACACAATGTCCAAAATGGAGCCTTGCATTTGCTTCTGTCGGCGACAAATTTTCGAAAATGTTGTCAGAAATATTGCAACGTGTGGCCGGTTAGCTCAGTTGGTTAGAGCGTGGTGCTAATAACGCCAAGGTCATGGGTTCAACCCCCATACTGGCCAGGAGTTTCTCTTTAGCTGACCTACGCCGTCAACACTGTGGAGATACCTCTGCTGCTGAGCAAGCTAGGAGGTGCTCAACAACTTCACCCCCAATGATGGCGGATCGATGTTGACTCGGCATCCAAAGTGGACCCCCGCTTGATGATGACTTCTTGACAAGAATTCTGAGAAAACCATTGAGTTGTCAGAAAAAACGGGGAATACCAGCGAGCAAGCTAGGAGGTGCTCAACAACTTCATCCACAATGGTGGCACATCGATGTTGACTCGGCATCCCAGGTGGACCCCCTGTTGATGATGACAACCATTGAGATGTCCGAAAAAAGGACAACGTCAGCGAGCAGGTGACCACGTGGCCTAATGGACAAGGCGTCTGACTTCGGATCAGAAGATTGAGGGTTCGAGTCCCTTCGTGGTTGGAATCTCCATTCCGACTTCATGCAACAAGGCAGAAGGTGCCCCTCTCAACCGAGGCGGCTAGCTCAAGTATCACCTTGGAAAGTCACAGTTGAGAACATTTTGTTCTGCACAGAAAGGAGCTATGGAGACCTTGAAAATGATTTCCACTTCCTCTCACATACAAAGCACGAGGTCTACCATTTCAGCGAACTGCTGTCCAAAGAAGCTAAGTGCAAGGCGGTCACACCAAACACAATGTCCAAAATGGAGCCACGGTTTTGCTTCTGGTGGGGACAAATTTTCGAAAAATGTTGTCAGGAATCTTGCAACGTATGGCCGGTTAGCTCAGTTGGTTAGAGCGTGGTGCTAATAACGCCAAGGTCATGGGTTCGACCCCCATACTGGCCAGGAGTTTCTATTTAGCTGACTTACGCCGTCAACACTGTGGAGATACCTCTGCTGCTGAGCAAGCTAGGCGGTGCTCAAAAACTTCACCAACAATGATGGCAGATCGATGTTGACTCGGCATCCAGAGTGATGGTCATCGAGTCACACCAAACACAATGTCCAAAATGGAGCCATGCTTTTGCTTCTGTCGGGGACAAATTTTCGAAAATGTTGTCAGAAATATTGCAACGTGTGGCCGGTTAGCTCAGTCGGTTAGAGCGTGGTGCTAATAACGCCAAGGTCATGGGTTCGACCCCCATACTGGCCAGGAGTTTCTCTTTAGCTGACCAACGCCGTCAACACTGTGGAGATACCTCTGCTGCTGAGCAAGCTAGGAGGTGCTCAACAACTTCACCGCCAATGATGGCGGATCGATGTTGACTCGGCATCCAAAGTGGACCCCCGCTTGATGATGACTTCTTGACAAGAATTCTGAGAAAACCATTGAGTTGTCAGAAAAAACGGGGAATACCAGCGAGCAAGCTAGGAGGTGCTCAACAACTTCATCCACAATGGTGGCACATCGATGTTGACTCGGCATCCCAGGTGGACCCCCTGTTGATGATGACAACCATTGAGATGTCCGAAAAAAGGAGAACGTCAGCGAGCAGGTGACCACGTGGCCTAATGGACAAGGCGTCTGACTTCGGATCAGAAGATTGAGGGTTCGAGTCCCTTCGTGGTTGGAATCTCCATTCCGACTTCATGCGACAAGGCAGAAGGTGCCCCTCTCAACCGAGGCGGCTAGCTCAAGTATCACCTTGGAAAGTCACAGTCGAGAACATTTTGTTCTGCACAGAAAGGAGCTATGGAGACCTTGAAAATGATTTCCACTTCCTCTCACATACAAAGCACGAGGTCTACCATTTCAGCGAACTGCTGTCCAAAGAAGCTAAGTGCAAGGCGGTCACACCAAACACAATGTCCAAAATGGAGCCACGGTTTTGCTTCTGGTGGGGACAAATTTTCGAAAAATGTTGTCAGGAATCTTGCAACGTATGGCCGGTTAGCTCAGTTGGTTAGAGCGTGGTGCTAATAACGCCAAGGTCATGGGTTCGACCCCCATACTGGCCAGGAGTTTCTATTTAGCTGACTTACGCCGTCAACACTGTGGAGATACCTCTGCTGCTGAGCAAGCTAGGCGGTGCTCAAAAACTTCACCAACAATGATGGCAGATCGATGTTGACTCGGCATCCAGAGTGATGGTCATCGAGTCACACCAAACACAATGTCCAAAATGGAGCCATGCTTTTGCTTCTGTCGGGGACAAATTTTCGAAAATGTTGTCAGAAATATTGCAACGTGTGGCCGGTTAGCTCAGTCGGTTAGAGCGTGGTGCTAATAACGCCAAGGTCATGGGTTCGACCCCCATACTGGCCAGGAGTTTCTCTTTAGCTGACCAACGCCGTCAACACTGTGGAGATACCTCTGCTGCTGAGCAAGCTAGGAGGTGCTCAACAACTTCACCCCCAATGATGGCGGATCGATGTTGACTCGGCATCCAAAGTGGACCCCCGCTTGATGATGACTTCTTGACAAGAATTCTGAGAAAACCATTGAGTTGTCAGAAAAAACGGGGAATACCAGCGAGCAAGCTAGGAGGTGCTCAACAACTTCATCCACAATGGTGGCACATCGATGTTGACTCGGCATCCCAGGTGGACCCCCTGTTGATGATGACAACCATTGAGATGTCCGAAAAAAGGACAACGTCAGCGAGCAGGTGACCACGTGGCCTAATGGACAAGGCGTCTGACTTCGGATCAGAAGATTGAGGGTTCGAGTCCCTTCGTGGTTGGAATCTCCATTCCGACTTCATGCGACAAGGCAGAAGGTGCCCCTCTCAACCGAGGCGGCTAGCTCAAGTATCACCTTGGAAAGTCACAGTCGAGAACATTTTGTTCTGCACAGAAAGGAGCTATGGAGACCTTGAAAATGATTTCCACTTCCTCTCACATACAAAGCACGAGGTCTACCATTTCAGCGAACTGCTGTCCAAAGAAGCTAAGTGCAAGGCGGTCACACCAAACACAATGTCCAAAATGGAGCCACGGTTTTGCTTCTGGTGGGGACAAATTTTCGAAAAATGTTGTCAGGAATCTTGCAACGTATGGCCGGTTAGCTCAGTTGGTTAGAGCGTGGTGCTAATAACGCCAAGGTCATGGGTTCGACCCCCATACTGGCCAGGAGTTTCTATTTAGCTGACTTACGCCGTCAACACTGTGGAGATACCTCTGCTGCTGAGCAAGCTAGGCGGTGCTCAAAAACTTCACCAACAATGATGGCAGATCGATGTTGACTCGGCATCCAGAGTGATGGTCATCGAGTCACACCAAACACAATGTCCAAAATGGAGCCTTGCATTTGCTTCTGTCGGCGACAAATTTTCGAAAATGTTGTCAGAAATATTGCAACGTGTGGCCGGTTAGCTCAGTTGGTTAGAGCGTGGTGCTAATAACGCCAAGGTCATGGGTTCAACCCCCATACTGGCCAGGAGTTTCTCTTTAGCTGACCTACGCCGTCAACACTGTGGAGATACCTCTGCTGCTGAGCAAGCTAGGAGGTGCTCAACAACTTCACCCCCAATGATGGCGGATCGATGTTGACTCGGCATCCAAAGTGGACCCCCGCTTGATGATGACTTCTTGACAAGAATTCTGAGAAAACCATTGAGTTGTCAGAAAAAACGGGGAATACCAGCGAGCAAGCTAGGAGGTGCTCAACAACTTCATCCACAATGGTGGCACATCGATGTTGACTCGGCATCCCAGGTGGACCCCCTGTTGATGATGACAACCATTGAGATGTCCGAAAAAAGGACAACGTCAGCGAGCAGGTGACCACGTGGCCTAATGGACAAGGCGTCTGACTTCGGATCAGAAGATTGAGGGTTCGAGTCCCTTCGTGGTTGGAATCTCCATTCCGACTTCATGCAACAAGGCAGAAGGTGCCCCTCTCAACCGAGGCGGCTAGCTCAAGTATCACCTTGGAAAGTCACAGTCGAGAACATTTTGTTCTGCACAGAAAGGAGCTATGGAGACCTTGAAAATGATTTCCACTTCCTCTCACATACAAAGCACGAGGTCTACCATTTCAGCGAACTGCTGTCCAAAGAAGCTAAGTGCAAGGCGGTCACACCAAACACAATGTCCAAAATGGAGCCACGGTTTTGCTTCTGGTGGGGACAAATTTTCGAAAAATGTTGTCAGGAATCTTGCAACGTATGGCCGGTTAGCTCAGTTGGTTAGAGCGTGGTGCTAATAACGCCAAGGTCATGGGTTCGACCCCCATACTGGCCAGGAGTTTCTATTTAGCTGACTTACGCCGTCAACACTGTGGAGATACCTCTGCTGCTGAGCAAGCTAGGCGGTGCTCAAAAACTTCACCAACAATGATGGCAGATCGATGTTGACTCGGCATCCAGAGTGATGGTCATCGAGTCACACCAAACACAATGTCCAAAATGGAGCCATGCTTTTGCTTCTGTCGGGGACAAATTTTCGAAAATGTTGTCAGAAATATTGCAACGTGTGGCCGGTTAGCTCAGTCGGTTAGAGCGTGGTGCTAATAACGCCAAGGTCATGGGTTCGACCCCCATACTGGCCAGGAGTTTCTCTTTAGCTGACCAACGCCGTCAACACTGTGGAGATACCTCTGCTGCTGAGCAAGCTAGGAGGTGCTCAACAACTTCACCGCCAATGATGGCGGATCGATGTTGACTCGGCATCCAAAGTGGACCCCCGCTTGATGATGACTTCTTGACAAGAATTCTGAGAAAACCATTGAGTTGTCAGAAAAAACGGGGAATACCAGCGAGCAAGCTAGGAGGTGCTCAACAACTTCATCCACAATGGTGGCACATCGATGTTGACTCGGCATCCCAGGTGGACCCCCTGTTGATGATGACAACCATTGAGATGTCCGAAAAAAGGAGAACGTCAGCGAGCAGGTGACCACGTGGCCTAATGGACAAGGCGTCTGACTTCGGATCAGAAGATTGAGGGTTCGAGTCCCTTCGTGGTTGGAATCTCCATTCCGACTTCATGCGACAAGGCAGAAGGTGCCCCTCTCAACCGAGGCGGCTAGCTCAAGTATCACCTTGGAAAGTCACAGTCGAGAACATTTTGTTCTGCACAGAAAGGAGCTATGGAGACCTTGAAAATGATTTCCACTTCCTCTCACATACAAAGCACGAGGTCTACCATTTCAGCGAACTGCTGTCCAAAGAAGCTAAGTGCAAGGCGGTCACACCAAACACAATGTCCAAAATGGAGCCACGGTTTTGCTTCTGGTGGGGACAAATTTTCGAAAAATGTTGTCAGGAATCTTGCAACGTATGGCCGGTTAGCTCAGTTGGTTAGAGCGTGGTGCTAATAACGCCAAGGTCATGGGTTCGACCCCCATACTGGCCAGGAGTTTCTATTTAGCTGACTTACGCCGTCAACACTGTGGAGATACCTCTGCTGCTGAGCAAGCTAGGCGGTGCTCAAAAACTTCACCAACAATGATGGCAGATCGATGTTGACTCGGCATCCAGAGTGATGGTCATCGAGTCACACCAAACACAATGTCCAAAATGGAGCCTTGCATTTGCTTCTGTCGGCGACAAATTTTCGAAAAATGTTGTCAGAAATATTGCAACGTGTGGCCGGTTAGCTCAGTTGGTTAGAGCGTGGTGCTAATAACGCCAAGGTCATGGGTTCAACCCCCATACTGGCCAGGAGTTTCTCTTTAGCTGACCTACGCCGTCAACACTGTGGAGATACCTCTGCTGCTGAGCAAGCTAGGAGGTGCTCAACAACTTCACCCCCAATGATGGCGGATCGATGTTGACTCGGCATCCAAAGTGGACCCCCGCTTGATGATGACTTCTTGACAAGAATTCTGAGAAAACCATTGAGTTGTCAGAAAAAACGGGGAATACCAGCGAGCAAGCTAGGAGGTGCTCAACAACTTCATCCACAATGGTGGCACATCGATGTTGACTCGGCATCCCAGGTGGACCCCCTGTTGATGATGACAACCATTGAGATGTCCGAAAAAAGGACAACGTCAGCGAGCAGGTGACCACGTGGCCTAATGGACAAGGCGTCTGACTTCGGATCAGAAGATTGAGGGTTCGAGTCCCTTCGTGGTTGGAATCTCCATTCCGACTTCATGCAACAAGGCAGAAGGTGCCCCTCTCAACCGAGGCGGCTAGCTCAAGTATCACCTTGGAAAGTCACAGTCGAGAACATTTTGTTCTGCACAGAAAGGAGCTATGGAGACCTTGAAAATGATTTCCACTTCCTCTCACATACAAAGCACGAGGTCTACCATTTCAGCGAACTGCTGTCCAAAGAAGCTAAGTGCAAGGCGGTCACACCAAACACAATGTCCAAAATGGAGCCACGGTTTTGCTTCTGGTGGGGACAAATTTTCGAAAAATGTTGTCAGGAATCTTGCAACGTATGGCCGGTTAGCTCAGTTGGTTAGAGCGTGGTGCTAATAACGCCAAGGTCATGGGTTCGACCCCCATACTGGCCAGGAGTTTCTATTTAGCTGACTTACGCCGTCAACACTGTGGAGATACCTCTGCTGCTGAGCAAGCTAGGCGGTGCTCAAAAACTTCACCAACAATGATGGCAGATCGATGTTGACTCGGCATCCAGAGTGATGGTCATCGAGTCACACCAAACACAATGTCCAAAATGGAGCCATGCTTTTGCTTCTGTCGGGGACAAATTTTCGAAAATGTTGTCAGAAATATTGCAACGTGTGGCCGGTTAGCTCAGTCGGTTAGAGCGTGGTGCTAATAACGCCAAGGTCATGGGTTCGACCCCCATACTGGCCAGGAGTTTCTCTTTAGCTGACCAACGCCGTCAACACTGTGGAGATACCTCTGCTGCTGAGCAAGCTAGGAGGTGCTCAACAACTTCACCGCCAATGATGGCGGATCGATGTTGACTCGGCATCCAAAGTGGACCCCCGCTTGATGATGACTTCTTGACAAGAATTCTGAGAAAACCATTGAGTTGTCAGAAAAAACGGGGAATACCAGCGAGCAAGCTAGGAGGTGCTCAACAACTTCATCCACAATGGTGGCACATCGATGTTGACTCGGCATCCCAGGTGGACCCCCTGTTGATGATGACAACCATTGAGATGTCCGAAAAAAGGACAACGTCAGCGAGCAGGTGACCACGTGGCCTAATGGACAAGGCGTCTGACTTCGGATCAGAAGATTGAGGGTTCGAGTCCCTTCGTGGTTGGAATCTCCATTCCGACTTCATGCAACAAGGCAGAAGGTGCCCCTCTCAACCGAGGCGGCTAGCTCAAGTATCACCTTGGAAAGTCACAGTCGAGAACATTTTGTTCTGCACAGAAAGGAGCTATGGAGACCTTGAAAATGATTTCCACTTCCTCTCACATACAAAGCACGAGGTCTACCATTTCAGCGAACTGCTGTCCAAAGAAGCTAAGTGCAAGGCGGTCACACCAAACACAATGTCCAAAATGGAGCCACGGTTTTGCTTCTGGTGGGGACAAATTTTCGAAAAATGTTGTCAGGAATCTTGCAACGTATGGCCGGTTAGCTCAGTTGGTTAGAGCGTGGTGCTAATAACGCCAAGGTCATGGGTTCGACCCCCATACTGGCCAGGAGTTTCTATTTAGCTGACTTACGCCGTCAACACTGTGGAGATACCTCTGCTGCTGAGCAAGCTAGGCGGTGCTCAAAAACTTCACCAACAATGATGGCAGATCGATGTTGACTCGGCATCCAGAGTGATGGTCATCGAGTCACACCAAACACAATGTCCAAAATGGAGCCATGCTTTTGCTTCTGTCGGGGACAAATTTTCGAAAATGTTGTCAGAAATATTGCAACGTGTGGCCGGTTAGCTCAGTCGGTTAGAGCGTGGTGCTAATAACGCCAAGGTCATGGGTTCGACCCCCATACTGGCCAGGAGTTTCTCTTTAGCTGACCAACGCCGTCAACACTGTGGAGATACCTCTGCTGCTGAGCAAGCTAGGAGGTGCTCAACAACTTCACCCCCAATGATGGCGGATCGATGTTGACTCGGCATCCAAAGTGGACCCCCGCTTGATGATGACTTCTTGACAAGAATTCTGAGAAAACCATTGAGTTGTCAGAAAAAACGGGGAATACCAGCGAGCAAGCTAGGAGGTGCTCAACAACTTCATCCACAATGGTGGCACATCGATGTTGACTCGGCATCCCAGGTGGACCCCCTGTTGATGATGACAACCATTGAGATGTCCGAAAAAAGGAGAACGTCAGCGAGCAGGTGACCACGTGGCCTAATGGACAAGGCGTCTGACTTCGGATCAGAAGATTGAGGGTTCGAGTCCCTTCGTGGTTGGAATCTCCATTCCGACTTCATGCGACAAGGCAGAAGGTGCCCCTCTCAACCGAGGCGGCTAGCTCAAGTATCACCTTGGAAAGTCACAGTCGAGAACATTTTGTTCTGCACAGAAAGGAGCTATGGAGACCTTGAAAATGATTTCCACTTCCTCTCACATACAAAGCACGAGGTCTACCATTTCAGCGAACTGCTGTCCAAAGAAGCTAAGTGCAAGGCGGTCACACCAAACACAATGTCCAAAATGGAGCCACGGTTTTGCTTCTGGTGGGGACAAATTTTCGAAAATGTTGTCAGGAATCTTGCAACGTATGGCCGGTTAGCTCAGTTGGTTAGAGCGTGGTGCTAATAACGCCAAGGTCATGGGTTCGACCCCCATACTGGCCAGGAGTTTCTATTTAGCTGACTTACGCCGTCAACACTGTGGAGATACCTCTGCTGCTGAGCAAGCTAGGCGGTGCTCAAAAACTTCACCAACAATGATGGCAGATCGATGTTGACTCGGCATCCAGAGTGATGGTCATCGAGTCACACCAAACACAATGTCCAAAATGGAGCCATGCTTTTGCTTCTGTCGGGGACAAATTTTCGAAAATGTTGTCAGAAATATTGCAACGTGTGGCCGGTTAGCTCAGTCGGTTAGAGCGTGGTGCTAATAACGCCAAGGTCATGGGTTCGACCCCCATACTGGCCAGGAGTTTCTCTTTAGCTGACCAACGCCGTCAACACTGTGGAGATACCTCTGCTGCTGAGCAAGCTAGGAGGTGCTCAACAACTTCACCCCCAATGATGGCGGATCGATGTTGACTCGGCATCCAAAGTGGACCCCCGCTTGATGATGACTTCTTGACAAGAATTCTGAGAAAACCATTGAGTTGTCAGAAAAAACGGGGAATACCAGCGAGCAAGCTAGGAGGTGCTCAACAACTTCATCCACAATGGTGGCACATCGATGTTGACTCGGCATCCCAGGTGGACCCCCTGTTGATGATGACAACCATTGAGATGTCCGAAAAAAGGACAACGTCAGCGAGCAGGTGACCACGTGGCCTAATGGACAAGGCGTCTGACTTCGGATCAGAAGATTGAGGGTTCGAGTCCCTTCGTGGTTGGAATCTCCATTCCGACTTCATGCGACAAGGCAGAAGGTGCCCCTCTCAACCGAGGCGGCTAGCTCAAGTATCACCTTGGAAAGTCACAGTCGAGAACATTTTGTTCTGCACAGAAAGGAGCTATGGAGACCTTGAAAATGATTTCCACTTCCTCTCACATACAAAGCACGAGGTCTACCATTTCAGCGAACTGCTGTCCAAAGAAGCTAAGTGCAAGGCGGTCACACCAAACACAATGTCCAAAATGGAGCCACGGTTTTGCTTCTGGTGGGGACAAATTTTCGAAAAATGTTGTCAGGAATCTTGCAACGTATGGCCGGTTAGCTCAGTTGGTTAGAGCGTGGTGCTAATAACGCCAAGGTCATGGGTTCGACCCCCATACTGGCCAGGAGTTTCTATTTAGCTGACTTACGCCGTCAACACTGTGGAGATACCTCTGCTGCTGAGCAAGCTAGGCGGTGCTCAAAAACTTCACCAACAATGATGGCAGATCGATGTTGACTCGGCATCCAGAGTGATGGTCATCGAGTCACACCAAACACAATGTCCAAAATGGAGCCTTGCATTTGCTTCTGTCGGCGACAAATTTTCGAAAAATGTTGTCAGAAATATTGCAACGTGTGGCCGGTTAGCTCAGTTGGTTAGAGCGTGGTGCTAATAACGCCAAGGTCATGGGTTCAACCCCCATACTGGCCAGGAGTTTCTCTTTAGCTGACCTACGCCGTCAACACTGTGGAGATACCTCTGCTGCTGAGCAAGCTAGGAGGTGCTCAACAACTTCACCCCCAATGATGGCGGATCGATGTTGACTCGGCATCCAAAGTGGACCCCCGCTTGATGATGACTTCTTGACAAGAATTCTGAGAAAACCATTGAGTTGTCAGAAAAAACGGGGAATACCAGCGAGCAAGCTAGGAGGTGCTCAACAACTTCATCCACAATGGTGGCACATCGATGTTGACTCGGCATCCCAGGTGGACCCCCTGTTGATGATGACAACCATTGAGATGTCCGAAAAAAGGACAACGTCAGCGAGCAGGTGACCACGTGGCCTAATGGACAAGGCGTCTGACTTCGGATCAGAAGATTGAGGGTTCGAGTCCCTTCGTGGTTGGAATCTCCATTCCGACTTCATGCAACAAGGCAGAAGGTGCCCCTCTCAACCGAGGCGGCTAGCTCAAGTATCACCTTGGAAAGTCACAGTCGAGAACATTTTGTTCTGCACAGAAAGGAGCTATGGAGACCTTGAAAATGATTTCCACTTCCTCTCACATACAAAGCACGAGGTCTACCATTTCAGCGAACTGCTGTCCAAAGAAGCTAAGTGCAAGGCGGTCACACCAAACACAATGTCCAAAATGGAGCCACGGTTTTGCTTCTGGTGGGGACAAATTTTCGAAAAATGTTGTCAGGAATCTTGCAACGTATGGCCGGTTAGCTCAGTTGGTTAGAGCGTGGTGCTAATAACGCCAAGGTCATGGGTTCGACCCCCATACTGGCCAGGAGTTTCTATTTAGCTGACTTACGCCGTCAACACTGTGGAGATACCTCTGCTGCTGAGCAAGCTAGGCGGTGCTCAAAAACTTCACCAACAATGATGGCAGATCGATGTTGACTCGGCATCCAGAGTGATGGTCATCGAGTCACACCAAACACAATGTCCAAAATGGAGCCTTGCATTTGCTTCTGTCGGCGACAAATTTTCGAAAAATGTTGTCAGAAATATTGCAACGTGTGGCCGGTTAGCTCAGTTGGTTAGAGCGTGGTGCTAATAACGCCAAGGTCATGGGTTCAACCCCCATACTGGCCAGGAGTTTCTCTTTAGCTGACCTACGCCGTCAACACTGTGGAGATACCTCTGCTGCTGAGCAAGCTAGGAGGTGCTCAACAACTTCACCCCCAATGATGGCGGATCGATGTTGACTCGGCATCCAAAGTGGACCCCCGCTTGATGATGACTTCTTGACAAGAATTCTGAGAAAACCATTGAGTTGTCAGAAAAAACGGGGAATACCAGCGAGCAAGCTAGGAGGTGCTCAACAACTTCATCCACAATGGTGGCACATCGATGTTGACTCGGCATCCCAGGTGGACCCCCTGTTGATGATGACAACCATTGAGATGTCCGAAAAAAGGACAACGTCAGCGAGCAGGTGACCACGTGGCCTAATGGACAAGGCGTCTGACTTCGGATCAGAAGATTGAGGGTTCGAGTCCCTTCGTGGTTGGAATCTCCATTCCGACTTCATGCAACAAGGCAGAAGGTGCCCCTCTCAACCGAGGCGGCTAGCTCAAGTATCACCTTGGAAAGTCACAGTCGAGAACATTTTGTTCTGCACAGAAAGGAGCTATGGAGACCTTGAAAATGATTTCCACTTCCTCTCACATACAAAGCACGAGGTCTACCATTTCAGCGAACTGCTGTCCAAAGAAGCTAAGTGCAAGGCGGTCACACCAAACACAATGTCCAAAATGGAGCCACGGTTTTGCTTCTGGTGGGGACAAATTTTCGAAAAATGTTGTCAGGAATCTTGCAACGTATGGCCGGTTAGCTCAGTTGGTTAGAGCGTGGTGCTAATAACGCCAAGGTCATGGGTTCGACCCCCATACTGGCCAGGAGTTTCTATTTAGCTGACTTACGCCGTCAACACTGTGGAGATACCTCTGCTGCTGAGCAAGCTAGGCGGTGCTCAAAAACTTCACCAACAATGATGGCAGATCGATGTTGACTCGGCATCCAGAGTGATGGTCATCGAGTCACACCAAACACAATGTCCAAAATGGAGCCATGCTTTTGCTTCTGTCGGGGACAAATTTTCGAAAATGTTGTCAGAAATATTGCAACGTGTGGCCGGTTAGCTCAGTCGGTTAGAGCGTGGTGCTAATAACGCCAAGGTCATGGGTTCGACCCCCATACTGGCCAGGAGTTTCTCTTTAGCTGACCAACGCCGTCAACACTGTGGAGATACCTCTGCTGCTGAGCAAGCTAGGAGGTGCTCAACAACTTCACCGCCAATGATGGCGGATCGATGTTGACTCGGCATCCAAAGTGGACCCCCGCTTGATGATGACTTCTTGACAAGAATTCTGAGAAAACCATTGAGTTGTCAGAAAAAACGGGGAATACCAGCGAGCAAGCTAGGAGGTGCTCAACAACTTCATCCACAATGGTGGCACATCGATGTTGACTCGGCATCCCAGGTGGACCCCCTGTTGATGATGACAACCATTGAGATGTCCGAAAAAAGGAGAACGTCAGCGAGCAGGTGACCACGTGGCCTAATGGACAAGGCGTCTGACTTCGGATCAGAAGATTGAGGGTTCGAGTCCCTTCGTGGTTGGAATCTCCATTCCGACTTCATGCGACAAGGCAGAAGGTGCCCCTCTCAACCGAGGCGGCTAGCTCAAGTATCACCTTGGAAAGTCACAGTCGAGAACATTTTGTTCTGCACAGAAAGGAGCTATGGAGACCTTGAAAATGATTTCCACTTCCTCTCACATACAAAGCACGAGGTCTACCATTTCAGCGAACTGCTGTCCAAAGAAGCTAAGTGCAAGGCGGTCACACCAAACACAATGTCCAAAATGGAGCCACGGTTTTGCTTCTGGTGGGGACAAATTTTCGAAAAATGTTGTCAGGAATCTTGCAACGTATGGCCGGTTAGCTCAGTTGGTTAGAGCGTGGTGCTAATAACGCCAAGGTCATGGGTTCGACCCCCATACTGGCCAGGAGTTTCTATTTAGCTGACTTACGCCGTCAACACTGTGGAGATACCTCTGCTGCTGAGCAAGCTAGGCGGTGCTCAAAAACTTCACCAACAATGATGGCAGATCGATGTTGACTCGGCATCCAGAGTGATGGTCATCGAGTCACACCAAACACAATGTCCAAAATGGAGCCATGCTTTTGCTTCTGTCGGGGACAAATTTTCGAAAAATGTTGTCAGAAATATTGCAACGTGTGGCCGGTTAGCTCAGTCGGTTAGAGCGTGGTGCTAATAACGCCAAGGTCATGGGTTCGACCCCCATACTGGCCAGGAGTTTCTCTTTAGCTGACCAACGCCGTCAACACTGTGGAGATACCTCTGCTGCTGAGCAAGCTAGGAGGTGCTCAACAACTTCACCGCCAATGATGGCGGATCGATGTTGACTCGGCATCCAAAGTGGACCCCCGCTTGATGATGACTTCTTGACAAGAATTCTGAGAAAACCATTGAGTTGTCAGAAAAAACGGGGAATACCAGCGAGCAAGCTAGGAGGTGCTCAACAACTTC
This sequence comes from Lagodon rhomboides, assembly GCA_039737535.1. NCBI lineage: Eukaryota > Metazoa > Chordata > Actinopteri > Spariformes > Sparidae > Lagodon > Lagodon rhomboides. The sequence goes on from CM077807.1 coordinate 12,748,738, forward strand.
ATCCACAATGGTGGCACATCGATGTTGACTCGGCATCCCAGGTGGACCCCCTGTTGATGATGACAACCATTGAGATGTCCGAAAAAAGGAGAACGTCAGCGAGCAGGTGACCACGTGGCCTAATGGACAAGGCGTCTGACTTCGGATCAGAAGATTGAGGGTTCGAGTCCCTTCGTGGTTGGAATCTCCATTCCGACTTCATGCGACAAGGCAGCAGGTGCCCCTCTCAACCGAGGCGGCGAGCTCAAGTATCACCTTGGAAAGTCACAGTCGAGAACATTTTGTTCTGCACAGAAAGGAGCTATCGAGACCTTGAAAATGATTTCCACTTCCTCTCACATACAAAGCACGAGGTCTACCATTTCAGTGAACTGCTGTCCAAAGAAGCTAAGTGCAAGGCGGTCACACCAAACACAATGTCGAAAATGGAGCCACGGTTTTGCTTCTGGTGGGGACAAATTTTCGAAAAATGTTGTCAGGAATCTTGCAACGTCTGGCCGGTTAGCTCAGTTGGTTAGAGCGTGGTGCTAATAACGCCAAGGTCATGGGTTCGACCCCCATACTGGCCAGGAGTTTCTCTTTAGCTGACCTACGCCGTCAACACTGTGGAGATACCTCTGCTGCTGAGCAAGCTAGGAGGTGCTCAACAACTTCACCCCCAATGATGGCGGATCGATGTTGACTCGGCATCCAAAGTGGACCCCCGCTTGATGATGACTTCTTGACAAGAATTCTGAGACAACCATTGAGTTGTCAGAAAAAACGTGGAATACCAGCGAGCAAGCTAGGAGGTGCTCAACAACTTTATCAACAATGGTGGCACATCGATGTTGACTCGGCATCCCAGGTGGACCCCCTGTTGATGATGACAACCATTGAGAGGTCCGAAAAAAGGAGAACGTCAGCGAGCAGGTGACCACGTGGCCTAATGGACAAGGCGTCTGACTTCGGATCAGAAGATTGAGGGTTCGAGTCCCTTCGTGGTTGGAATCTCCATTCCGACTTCATGCGACAAGGCAGAAGGTGCCCCTCTCAACCGAGGCGGCTAGCTCAAGTATCACCTTGGAAAGTCACAGTCGAGAACATTTTGTTCTGCACAGAAAGGAGCTATGGAGACCTTGAAAATGATTTCCACTTCCTCTCACATACAAAGCACGAGGTCTACCATTTCAGCGAACTGCTGTCCAAAGAAGCTAAGTGCAAGGCGGTCACACCAAACACAATGTCGAAAATGGAGCCACGGTTTTGCTTCTGGTGGGGACAAATTTTCGAAAAATGTTGTCAGAAACACAGCACCTTTAAACGCAGCCATTGAGAAGCACCTAAGCAGCTGTCATATCATTTAAAGTTAATTCACCAACATACAATGTAGCACATGATCAGTGCACTAATTACATAAAACATAGACTTTCAACACACTCTGTTCAGTTATGAATGGACAGATGTTAACATGGAGAAACCTGAAACATTATCTTATTTTGGACAATCAACATCAAATTGAAAGATTATGTAAATGACATGAATACCAGTGTAAATGCTGAAAACTAAGATTTTACTCACAAAAAAAGTGAAAGCAGAAACTAAATCTGTGTTTAAATTTCTGTTCATTTAAGAATCTGCTCTCAGTTATAGTCCTGCTCTCAGTTTATAAAGAAACTAATATGTCTCTGTAACACTGACATCTTACAATGCTTACCCACTTGCACACATACACACACTTCACCTTTATCGGTCAGAGCTGATGCGTGACGCAGCACCTTCACGGATCACTGTTCAAGGTTCAAACACCTGCAGAAGAGACAGCAAATGAGAAGGATATTTATACTGAGGTGCCCTCAAGTCTTGACCTGTCTGTCAGTCACATTCTTTCTTTCAGTACAATTTAATTAAGGGATAACTTACATGTATTACTTTCTAAATAAGGATGGACAATATTTAAGTGCAATATAGGTACAGTCTTGATGCTGTTTTTATCAGTAAAATGACAGATCAACAAATTTAGTTTGAAAGAAAATTGGTGAATATATACAGTATGTATAGCTCGGGATATTACTCTAACGGAGGCAATGGCATGCTGACTGCACACCTAGAATCTGTGTCCTCTAGGAATTTAATTTCTCCTCTCAGCAGGGGGAGTACATTTCAATGTACCAGAGTAAATGAATGTAATTGAGCTGGGGTATATGTATCATTTTGTGTTTCAGCACATACACTAGGAAAGAGGCACCTGCTTCACCTAGTGGCGATCACCCTAAACATGTCGTAATTAATAAAAAGTGTTTATTAATTACAACATATTAACCTAGACTTTGAGGACTCTGCTATATCCTCAGAACAACAGTTGTTTTATAACCTTTTGGTGTTTATCTTAAAGTAGTTAATTTTCAGGAAAATTTACAATTACTCAATCCATACTCAAACAAATGACCAACAAGTTTCTTCATTCCTATATATAACTAATACCGTTTTTATTAGCTGTTAGCGAGGGCATTCTGATGAGTGAGCATAATTTTTAAAACTGATCTAAACCCCTTATCAGATGTCTTCTTTGTGTTTTCTGGTCTGAATTTTAACTAGCTAAACAAAAGAGTGTTAGCTGGACAAAAATGGGTTAACTAAAAAAAAGAAAGTCAGCTAAACAGAAGAACATTAGCTAAACAGAAGAGTGTTAACTAGCTAAACAAAGAACATTAGCTAGACAAAAGAATGTTTGCAAACAAAACAATGTTAGCTAAATAAAATCATTTTAACTAGCTAAACAAAAGAATGTCAGCTAAACAAAAGAACATTAGCGAGACAAAAAAAAAACATTAGCTAAACAAAACAATGTTAGCTAGGCAAAAGACTTTTAGCATCTAGCAGAAAAGAGATCTTTTTATTGACTCACCTTAGAAGCTGGAAGCTGGCAGGTACACAGGTGATTTTTGTGTCAGTCCTCTCATCACTTGGTGGTTAAGGTGACTCCTGAAAGGTCTGTGTGGTCCTTTTAGAAGTTTATTAAAGTACTTAGGCTAATGTGGTGTTTATCCTGGTGAAGTCTTCAATGCTAGCAGCTGCCCCACAGTGTTTCTGCAGCAGCTCTGCTCTGGCACACCTGATCCAATTAAGATCTCATGAAAATGTGTCTCCTTTAATTGGATTAAACGGCTAACGACCACTTTCACATTCAGCACAGGCTCATCCACCTGACCACATTTTGTCCTTTGAGATGATGAGACACATTTTTCAGATTTTTCTTCACATGATTTGCAGTGATTCTTACAAAGATAGAACAAGTTGGAGTTTACCCACAACTTCTCCCCGTCAAACACGCTTACGCAGATGTGGCACGGCTTTCTGAGGACATCTATTTTCAAGATTGTTTCTGAAGAAGGGCAACAATGAGTTGAACAGATGACACCTGAGTGGAAAAACAATCAAAGAAACGCTGCAATGAATACAAACTCCTGTTTTGAGGATATTTATGGGGAGCATGACGTCTCATGATGACCGTCTGTTCTCCGAAAGTGCACAGGGAGTGCATGCCAATGAGACAGGCCTCAGACTCAGGATGCATTCACTGAGCACGTTCAGGCTGTGTTAATATGCGAGCGAGGCAATTAAGAACTTAAAAAAAAGGAAAGGCGAGCAGTGACTGCACATTGCGACAGAACAAGTTGAGATATTGCCGGCGAGGGGTCGTTCAATTTGTGATGCAGTCTCGAAGGAAGATGCGGCGTGTGAGTTTAGAGAGGAGGAGGGAATCATTCACTATCGTTGTGTTGCACAGGGGTTGGTGGATGAGCACGCTGAGAGAGGTTCAGCGTGAATTCTCAAAGATATGAAGCACTTGTATTGTGTGTGTGTGTGTGTGTGTGTGTGTGTGTGTGTGTGTGATGAGGCAGAGTCAGATAAAAAAATATGAATGAGTTCAGCTCTTTGACATGACTTTTTATTCAGGATGCAGCCGCTGAGATGCAGGTTTTTTTTTGTGTGTGTTTGACTAGAGAGAGAACGCAACGATAAGATCCTCTATGGCCAAAAGTATGTGGACACCCAAACACTATGTCATCCATGGACATTTCTCTCCTAAACCAGGGATTGTGGGTTCATGATGGCGATGTATATCTGCAGACGGCAGCTATGTTGTCATGCTGTGGCTGGTTTTGGCACAAAACTCACTCAAAGTTAAGAAAAGATCATGTTTCAGCATAAAAAAAAACTGTTTTGTTGAGTCTCTGTTGCACTGTTTATTTTATCAAGAGTGATTTTGTTCTTATCTCATTAGTTTAATTTGTTTAGATCCCCGAAGAGTGAAAGCAAACAGCATTTCACAAGAAAGAGGCCCCAGCAAAAAATGGAAACTACAAACAGAAACATAGCTCATTTTTCTCTATTATCCATGTAATCATTTTTGACTCTTGCGATGTATCTTGGGAGCCCATGTGGGCTACCAACTACTCAGTTGGGAACCACTGGCATTCTTAATTACTGGGTTTGAGTTGTGATTGTATAAGCTATTAGATTTGCAAGAATCCGGGAAACATCACACCTGGAATCTGAAATAAACTGCTTTTCTGATTTCCAGCAGAGTTTAAGGCAAATTTACAAACCTCCGCATAAAGTTTCCTTTAGTTTTAAAATGTTTTATTTGTTCAAGTTTAGTGTTTAATGTCTTGGAGCACTGTTCCAATAAGATTCGGCGCACAGAAGGTCCAGAACCGGTTGGTGCCCTCGGCTGCCCGACCAGCAGTTGGGGAGGTCATTTATCAGCAGCTGCACAACAAAGAGCTCGTTTATATCTGTGAAAGAAAAGTTAAAAACAACTATATCACAGCTAAGTGTACCTTCACACAGTGGAATGTTTCATCCTTCGGGGCTGCTGTAAGTACACTTAATCTTCTCCTCCTCTGCTGCTCTTGGATCAGAGGATTGTCTTTGCTGCGTTGCCGAAAAATCTTCACTATACCCGGAGGTTTCCAAACTCCCCGGCAGTGCGTCATGTGTGCAAATGTTGAAAAGGGCATCACTGCATCTCTTGAATGTATAAGGTCAGGAAAATATACAGCCGTCCTCTGGGTAGTAGCATTATGACAAAAGAAAGCACATGTACAACAAACTATCACTATCTCACTTCATGAAAAAGAGCCTTAAAGATGGATCTGATTATGTGTCCTCAGGAAATGTCCCCCCACCTACAGCGCTGTTATTGGACGTCCTAACAGCTTAGATGGGATCTTGACATGATCCTCTTTGACTTGTCAACTTGTCACAGGATTTGCATGCTCACGCTGATGAAACCTTTTCAGGCTTTTCAAAGTCAAGCACACGGACCACAGATTTCTGACAAATGTGTTTTCCATCTCAAAAGTATGCAAAAAACTGAAAAAAATTAAATAAGTGAAGCTAACACCTTCTCATCGTCTGTCAGAGGGCATTTTTCGAACGTCTCTGCATCGCTCTGAGACCATCGGACTGTGTCTGCGAGTTTTTCCGCCGGCCTAAAGTCACGCTCAGCTGCAGGCCGAGGACGAGGCTCGAATGCATCAACTCGGCACGATTACAGATGCACAGCTGAGCAAGCAAAGGACTCCCCGGGGTGCTGTGTGCCTGCACAACAGCGCTGTAAAACACATTTTGACACACTATTAAGCCTAAGTTTAAATGTGTTTGCACAGTGATTAAACACATCGAAATACATTTTCAACACTAAAAGAGGAGATGCAATCAACAACGTGTGAGACAAATTGTAAAACATTAGTTAAATCTGTCTCTTCAGAAGAACACATTCGAGAAAAAGCGCAAAGATTTGTGAGGCTAATCCACTTCTATGAATAAAGTATGAATGAGTGAGAATAATTTAAAGGAGAACTTGTTTTTTTTCCTGTCTTCTGGTGTTTCATATCGGCTCCTGTGCATGTAAAACATTTTGAAAGTGGAAAAACAGAAGCTCCTCTCTCCCACAGAAAACACTGCTCCTTAAACGCCTCATCAGTAGTCCCGCCTCAAATTCTGTGACTTTGTGACATCACACTACGTCACCACACACCGGGCCTTAAAAAGACCTGAGCTGTAATGAGCAGAATATGTCTCCTTTCAAACAAAAGCAAATCTGGATCTGGAAAATGTTTTTTATTATCAAACTAATCGCCAATTAATTCTGTCAGTTAACCAGGTAATTAATCTGTTTTGGCTGTACTTGTAAAAGCTATTGAGTAGTTTAATTTATGACAAAGCAGCGTGTCAGATAAATGTCAAGCAAAAATAACAGTTTAATCAAATATTAAAGGTGCAATATGTAATATATCAACAGTTTTGAATTTATTGTTTGATGTACAGCCTTTTGAAGTTAGCATGCTAACCAGCTAGCCAGACTCGTCCCGTACTGAAGCTTCTGTGCTTCCGAAACTCTCTGTTTGGACTGCTAGCTGCACGGCTAACTGAGCTAACTAGCTAACACCAGCTACAGTTAGCAGTTAGGCTTACTCTCGCGATATCTAGCGAACAGCCGGCCAATTCTTACATATTGCTCCTTTAAAGGAAACAGCAGTTTATGTGTCATGTAGCAGTTTGAATTTAAAGAACAGCGACGCAAATTGTCGCTTAAACAAATTTGAGTGCAATGATCCTTTAACACGTACCTGAGTGTGAAGTGCATGTGAGCAGCCGTGTTCCTAATCTGAAGTCAGTTTCACAAAGAGATAATCACTTTTAAACTCACACAGGTGGAATTAATGACATTAATGTCATTTCCTGCTTTCACAGGTCAGAATGTCTGCGGTGAAAAAGGTCAGCCATATTTATACCCATGAAGCCTTTATATCTGTTCACTTCAACACAATGTGAAACACATTGTTCCTGGTTAACTTTAGAGTCCACGGATTAATCATTTGATTAATATTCTCCATTAATTATCCTCGGCACGGCTCAAAATACATGTGAGAGTCCAGACAGTCTGACTCCTTCTTCTTCTTCTTCTCCTCTATAAATAACACGACGATGCAGATCCGCAGCGGTGCAGCTTCGTTTAAAGATACGAATCTGAACCACAGCGACATGGAAAAAAAAAAAAACATTTCCCCTCCTGCAGCCGGGATGCGCAAAACCAGATGAGACAGACACAAACACACCTCGGAGAAAATGTTGATTTTTCTCTATCAGCTGATGCATTATTTATAACCTGAGAGTCTCAGACGACGTGTGGCTTCACTTCGAGTTGTGTTTATATTGTAAAAGTGCATTTTGTACAGCACTGACTTCATGAGAATTAAAACAAAATGACACAGTTCTTCAGTAATAGCTTCACTTTGGGTTGTTAGCAGCTTTTCCTAAAGATTGTTTTGACTTTTCCCGCCAAAATAAGAGCACTTTTAAACTATTTACATCCAGTAAACACAGAAATATGACACAAAGAGAGTCTTTCTTCCCTTTTCCCCCCGTTACTACACATTACAGTCCTCTGCAGTCTGGTGGTCCAGGAGGGAGCAGCGGTCCTGCTGCTCCTGGAGAGAGTTGATGGACGGTCCCTGGCCGGAGAGCGCCGGTGTGACGGCGGCGCTTTGGCCCAGCTGTTCCCGAGGGAGAGCCGGGCTGCGCCGCTGTACGTCCAGACCCAGATGTGTGCTGATCTGCGACGACCGCAGGCTTCTCATTTGGCCTCGCGCTCGCACCTCGTACAGCTCCACCGAGGTCTTCTTGTACCTGGAGGAAACAGAAGGTTATTATATCCACCTCTGAGGTCTAATATGATGAGATGAAATGAAAAATGTAATAAAAAGAAATAAAGGAGAAGGAAAAGGTCACAGGATACACCAGGGAAGGTAAAATATAGAATGCATACACAGACTGTTTTTTATCTACGAGTGAATTTTAAACAAACTTTTGAAATGTTGCGAAACAGAAAAACTAAGAGCAAATAAGTTTTGTCAGTAGATGGTGGTATAGGCTACGTTACAGATGCATGTAATGTACAGAGAAGAAGAAGAAGAAGAAGAAGAAGAAGAGGAGGAGGAGGAGGAGGAGGAGGAGGAGGAGGATGTCCTGAACTGGAAACAGACCCAGATGTTTGCCAACTGCCCATAAAACATCTGCTGATCAGTGTGTTCACTACATCAGAACGTAAACATGTTTTCCAAAAAAGGACGAAAACCTTCTAAAGTGAGCGTTAAAAACTTTTTTTTTCAAACTTTTTATGTTTTATCAAAACAAATCTAATGTTGAATAAGAGTAAACAACATTTCTGATATAGAATATTGACAGGACAATAATGTATGGACAGTTTCTGTTCACAGGATGGATTTTTGTTTGATTTCAAAATAAAGGTTCCCAGTGAAGTTTCCTTGTAATGTTCTTATCCTGTCATTTCACCCACTCTTTCAAAAATGTATATTCTGACTCACATTCTCAGCAGCAAAGAAGATAAAACCACTGAAACAGACGAGGCGGCCATCGCAGCAGAGCCCATCCAGGGTTGAAGCACGAGGCCAGCAGGCATGAACACACCTACGACCAACAGAGGAGAGGATGGTGCTGACAACAGTCTGGAGCAGCTTTACTTCACATGACAGATTTTTTTACGGATGTTTCTCAGCAAAGAGAGGATTCAGAAGTGTATAATCCGTCCACACCTGCAGCGATGGGTATTCCCACGAGGTTGTAGATGAGAGCGAAGACGAAGTTGATCCTGATCCTCCGCACCGTCTTCTGCGACAGCTCGATACTCGCCACCACGTCCAGCAGGTCGTTCTGCCGAGTAAACACCTTCAGGTCAGACAGTTTATCTCTACACGCCGTCAGCCGCAGTGTCAGCGTCACCTACCCGGATCAGGACGATGTCGGCCGCCTCGATCGCCACGTCTGTGCCCGTGCCGATGGCGATGCCGACGTCGGCGCGAGCGAGGGCCGGCGAGTCGTTGACGCCGTCCCCCACCATGGCCACCCGCAGGCCTTTCTCCTGCAGCTCCTGCACTTTGGCCACTTTATGTGAAGGCAGCACCTCCGCCAACACCTTCCTGATCCCCACCTGCGCTCAGATAAAACATTTCATTACGTATAATATATTTTTAAGTCATAAAATATTTCATAAACGTGTGTTTTACCTGAGCAGCGATGGCTTTAGCCGTGCGCCTGTTGTCTCCTGTGATCATGACCACCTCGATGCCCATACTGCTGAGTGTCTGCACTGCTAACGCCGACTCTGTTTTAACTGTGTCAGCGATGGCGAACATGGCACACAGCACACCTGCAGGAAAACACAAACAGACAAAGTGAGGTGTGAATGTACGGAAGGATATTTATGTCTCAGAATTAAAGACAAAGTCAAAATTCTGAGTTTAAAGTTGAAATTCGAATAAAAAAAGTCACATTTCTGAGTTTAAAGTCAATAAATTCAAATAAAATGTGAGTGTTGTTTTTTGTTCCTCACCATCTATAGCCACCAGGATCGCCGTCTGTCCTTTCGTCTCGTGGCTGGCCATGGCGGCGTCGACGTCGGCCTCGATGTGGTGGCCGTTCCTCCTCATCCACTCTCTGTTCCCGATCAGGACGGAGTAAGACAAAGGCTCACCTGGAAGAAAAGAAATCATGTGAAAATCCCTGTATTTTCACATGATTTCGCTGTGTTTGACTCTGGAGAAAGATCCCCAAATCATAATTTGATCCTATAATATAAGTATCATTAACTTATACGCAGGATTTTTAGGCTCAACATTAATTTAAACTTAAAATTCCTTTAATTTCCCATGATTAGTGACTTAACTAAGGTACTATAATGTGATATTAAGGTGGAAAACTAATGGATAAATTGATGGATTGTAATAAATCAATGTATTTTAACAGATTATTAAGATGGTTTAATTTCTTTTGACAGGTAAAATAACTTTTAAAATCTCTTCGTATATTATAATCCAATAAAAAAAGAAGATATGAATGACAGCGTTTTTGCACTTTTATTTGGTAAATAAATGTTTTTACTCCATAAAAACATTTAAATCTAAGATATGCTCTAATAAAACATCTGAATACTGAGTAAGAATCCCTTAAAATATCATTAAAGTGTTTTCGGATCATTGAAATTAAAATCTTAACCTTGAAAACACCTTTAAACTAATAATTAAATATGTGAAAATTAATGTTAAAACTACGTTGTTTGTCATAACTCCTTGATGTATTGTCGTTTAAAGTGTTAAGGGGTAAATTAAGGATTCATTTAGGCATTTTTAGAAACCGTAGTTACTGTGAAAGAAAGATTTTAACGAGAATAATTAGCAGCTAATGTTTTTAAAGACAGCTGATTGTCTTGACGTTGAAAGCCGTCAGACCTGCAGGCGAGGGCTCTTCAGCAGAGAGGAGGCTGCTCTCGTCCGTGGTGACTCCCGGCAGCAGGAAGCGCTCGTCGCTCTGCGACTGCAGCAGATGTTCCACGTTGGAAACCCGACAGCTGATCCCACAACCGGGCACCGCCTGGAAGTCCTGGCAGTACCCCAGCACGCCGGAGCCCAGCTCCTGTTATGTACACACAGATTATTAAATGTTTAATGAGGATAAAAACACAGACGTGTAGCTGCTCATGTGTCTGATCTCTGTTACCTCTTTGCAGTGTTTGGCGACGGCGATCCCCAGCGGGTGCTCGCTGCTGGCCTCCGCCGTGCCGACCACCGCCAGGATCTTCCTCAGGGGCATGCGGGCCACTTCCCACAGCACCAACACACGGGTCACCCGCGGCACGCCGTTTGTGATGGTGCCGGTCTTATCGAACATCACCACGCGGATCTGAGGCGCGGAGACACAGGCAGAGTCACGACCCTGTCTTCCTCTCAAGACTTCAACAGTTCAAATCAGTGATCGGATCAGATGTGAGCAGTCTGACTAGAATGATAAAAAGTCCGGCTGGAGCTGAACAAACGTTTAAATTCAATGTTGTGATCTCACTGGAGTGTCTTAAATCCAGCACAGTCAGGGTGGATGTGTTGGATTTAGACGTCGGTAACGCCCGCAGGCAAACATTTAGTCATTTTCAGACTGTAGACACCTTTGAAGACCTGAGACCTGCTGCAGGATTACAGGATAAAAGAATAACAGCCAAGATATTATATTTATCCTCTTTTTTGACCCCTTACAACCCATTCAAGGACCCCTGTTAGTCCCCAGACTGCATTTTGAAAATGTCACGCAGATAAAGCCACGATCTCTGGAGAGACAGGCTATCTTAAAACCATCCTACAATTGTTGCAGTACCATCTGTTGCCACATGGTGTCACTAGTTAATCAGAACTGAACCAGATTGGATATTACAGGAAGCAGCACCCAGAAACAGGATGTAAAGAGCATTGCCTTATGGGCCATCTCCAGCGGCTCGCCTCCCTTGATGAGGATCCCGTTCTGAGCTCCGACCCCGGTGCCCACCATCACAGCTGTCGGGGTCGCCAGCCCCAGAGAGCAGGGGCAGGCGATGGACAGGACTGTGATGGACGCCTGGAAGGCAAAGCGGACGATGACCTCTGCGTTGGAGATGTTCGGGTTGTAGCCCTGTGAGGAGGGAGAACTGGTTATTAGATTGAAATACTAAAACTTTTACTTTGAAAATGTGTGTAAGCATTTGTGTGCGCACCTACCGGGAAGTTGTCCCTCACTATGTCAAAGTCGACGAAGCCGATTGCGAGCCAGGCCACCAGGGTGAGCAGAGAGACGATCACTATGAAGGGCACGAAGTATCCACTGAGCCGGTCGGCAAACTGCTGGATCGGAGCCTGAACAAACAAAAAACATCCGGGAAGGGAAAACTGATCATGCTGCAAGCAAACAAGTTATAGTTAGAAGTACGAGTTGTGTTTGTTTATTTTGTTTTGTTGTTTTTTCCCTCTTTTTCTTTACTATAAACTGAGGTTAAAGAATTGGCTGAATTTCTGCCTTATTTTAAGAAAAAACAGGTTTTAAAGCTAAAAAAATATGATATTTAAGGACTAAATTGAGTGTTTTATGCAGTTAAAGCTGAGAGATATAAACATCTTATTGATGTAATCTTACTGATATAATCTTGTTATTTGTCTTTGTCCCCGTTTAATTCTGTAACAACTTTGTTTAAACTCAAGATTTTGATTCTGTCGCTGATTAATTTTAGATCAAGTCTTGTGACAAAGATTTAGTTGTAACTCAAGAAAAGTAATAACACTGACATCGACTTAACATCCAGAAAGTCTCCCACTTGTACTCACTTTTACAAATGAGTAAGAACAAGCGATGGACAGCATGTGTTCGTCATCCTGTCCGGCTGAGCCAGATCTTTATTTATGTTGTGAAAACATAAAGTTCTTACCTTGGAGGTTTGGGCCTCTTCCACCAGTTTAACTATCTGAGACAGAGTCGTGTCGGCACCGACGTGAGTCGCCTCCACCAGCAGAGCACCGTGAGCGTTGATGGAGCCGGCGATCACCGAACTGCCCACCTTCTTACTGACAGGCATCGGCTCACCTGACAGAGACACAAGCAGTGACGCCTAAATTCATTCCTTAAGTCGAAATCAAGAACCAGGAATACGGACACATGAATGTGCTAATGTAGCATATAAATTCTACCTGTGATCAAGGACTCATCCGCCATGGAGCTTCCCTCCATCACCTTCCCGTCCACAGGGAACTTTCCTCCTGGGACGACTTTGACGATGTCGCCCCGCTGGACCAGCTCCACCACCACCTGCTCCTCGCTAAGACACACACATTAGTTTGGTAACGGTGGGTTTGACATTTTTTGTTGTTCTACACAGCTGATGTTGATTCTTGTATGTCGCTGACTCACCTGATGATGGAGTGGTCAGGTCCCAGAGTGACCACGGTGGCATCAGTGGCTTGAAGTGACATCAATTTGGCCAAAGCCTCCGAGGTTTTACTCTAAAAATGTAGATGCCTACTGTTACAATTTCTGACTTTGAGTTACCAACGGCAACAAAATGACAACTGTATAAAAGCATGTGAGGATTTCAAAAGTATATTTTTTCTCGGTCTTTTGTTACCTTTGCAACGTGTTCCAGCCATCGACCCAGAGCGATGAACACAAAGAGCATAGGTGGAGTGTCGAAGAAGGTGATGGGGCTCTGGCTGGCTCTCTCTGCCATGGCTACGATGAGGACCACACAGGAGTAGATGTAGGCGATCGAGGTGGCTAACACTATCAACACGTCCATGTTGGCTATGCGGTGCTTTAAAGAGCGATACGCCTGGACGTAGAAGTATCGACCACCGAAGATCTGGGGGGGAAGAAGACCCGCAGTGTCTAAGACGTGAAAAGAAAGAAACCGTGGAGCTCTGATTGTCAGACATACTGTGTTCCCTTACCTGCACAGGTGTACAGAGCAGGAAGAAGGCCAGGTTGAGGAGGGACAGGCCGGGCAGCAGGTTCTGCTCCGCGGGCATGGAGCCTCCATGTTCCTGGTGCTGACTGTCCATCACCATCATGTAGATCATGAGGCCCATGACGGGCAGGCCGAAGACAAGACTGAGCAGGAAGGAGTTCTTCCACCTGGAGAGAAACCAGACATGGACAGTATATACCTGTCATTTCCTTTTGACAGAATTTGTCACCTGTACACTGATTTCCATGTGAGTTTTTGTCAAAAAGCAACTGAGCCACGCACTTAACATAGTTCTGTTTCACTTCAGAGAGAAAATAATGTGTTTTTAACAGATTTCCAGCATGATGTGCAGCCCCAGTGGCCTAATGGATAAGGCACTGGCCTCCTAAGCCAGGGATTGTGGGTCGAAGTCCCATCTGTGGTGTTTCCTATTAGTGGAAGCATGCTGGGCCTCCAACCTTCCTCTCCTCTGGCAGTTATGTTAGCTTTATCCTCATGCAGCCACTATTGCTAGATACAGAACACCAATAATACCCACTACTCTAACCAAGATTATACTGCTTTACTATGGATTTCCATTGATTTCCATGCATCTTTCAAAGAACTGCAGGTCATGTACTTTCCATAGAACATCGTTTTTCACAGGATAGCAGCTTTTAGCAAAGTTAACGCTTGAGCAGCTCTGACAGCGAGGGAAGGAGGCCACAGTGATGCCTAAAACAACATGCTGACAGCACATTCTTGGTGATGGAGACTGAAGAATAGGGTTAAACATGTGTGTGCTGACCAAAGCACATTCACCCAAAAAATGAAGAAATGTTTTGTGGACTAGAAAACTTCTAATTCTGACGATGAGGAGGATTTTAAACCAGATACTTGCTGTCGTATTTCTTCCGTGTGATCCAGGTTGTTCTTGTAGCCCGACTTCACCAGACTTGCCTCAAATCCAAGACTCTGGAGCGAGAAATGACACCATGATGTCAAAGATTTACAGGAGAGGAGAGAAATATAAATACAAATCGATCGTCACCTGAATGATCTTGATGATATCTCGCGCTCCGAGCACGTCTGGATCAAACTGGACTTGTGCTTTTTTGGTTGCAAGGGCAACCGAGGCCCCGAGGATCCCTTTGGTTGTGTTGAGCTTGGACTCGATGTTGTGGACGCAGGATGCACATGTCATGCCTGTTATCTACAAATAAAAACCAGTGGAAATGCATGACCTCTTTATATCATTACACAGAGAAGCTGCTTCATGTGTGGACTTACATCGAGGTCCAGTTTCCCGTGTGCTACCGCGTTGTCTTCTATCAGTTTGGCACCAAAACCCAAGTCTTCAATGAGCTGAGTGACCGCAGCAGCGTTCAGGACTTCTGAGTCATACTTCACTTCTGCCTTTCCCGCCATTAGTGACACCAACACCATGATGATTCCTACCAGTCAAGGTGAAACACTGACATTAAACATGTAAACTAAAACTAATATTATAACGGCGATTGCCCTTTCTTACCCTTGTGTTTGAGGAGGTTCCTCTCGATGTTGGCCACACAGGAGGCACAAGTCATCCCCGTTACGCAGATGAAACATTTTTGTACTTTAACCTCGCTCTCGGTGGTTTTCTGTGATAGAGTGCCATTGCTGACCCCTGCCTTATTCTGTGATTTTAAGTCAAGAAGGTCAGAAAGGCCAGAAAAGACAGGCCTGGGCTTTTCTTGACCCTGGATGCGCTTTGGAGGTTCTGTAGGGAAGAAGGAACAAAGTCAGTGGTGGCATCAACAAGAGCCAAAAAAGATACAGGTTTATATTAATGAGTGTCGACTTAAAGTTTACCTCCACCAATTTTTACACATTAAAGTGTGTTTAAAGTTCAAGGTTTGAATCAAACATAAGCGACTGAACGCTTCACTTCTCTCTCCTTTAAATCTAAAAACTAAGCCACCTGCAGGAAGCTCGACCTTGAAAGGCACATGAAAGACTCTGCTCCTAATCTGCCCGAGTTAATTCCACGTCTTGGCAAGCTGTTTTCGTCATTAAATCCAGCAAGAAAGCACCGGCCAGCATAAGGGCCCTCCAGGTCCGATGGGGAGCATACTTGTCTGGTTGCCACAGTGACCGACGAAAACAGCCATCAGGCGAGGTGAATGTGGGGCGTCCTGCTGGCTTAGAGAACTGAAGCTGGATTTCTGGGCTGGAAAGTGTTTTTGCTCATAATGTAGAAATGCTAAACACTTCTCTAGACTATAAACATGGGAGTTATTACAATTGGTAATCCCAACATATTCAATGGGTACAGAATTTTAATGCAACCTGAACTGGACCACTTTCAAGTGACACATTGCCATCACATCACCTTACTTATCTAATGTAGGTGAACTCTTAAAGGTTTGAGGTAGGGAAGGCGATTCTGGAGAAAGATAGATGATTGTTGAGTCTCATTCCCAGGTTTGGCCTGAGACTCAACCCAAGACTAACCCAACGCGACAGGATTTGACGACCTGGGAATGAGACTCAAAGATCAACTATCCCTCCTCTTAAAACTGTGTATTTAAGGTTGAGTGGATTGAGAAATAACTTCATTCTAACTGAAGTAAAAGACCAGTTTGTCTGTTTGCAGTGAACGCTGGACACTGGATCAATGGTCAGTTACAACATCAAACATGGTTTTTAGGGGGCAAAAAACAACGACCTCCACAGCAGTGGATAGAAGTGAGAACCACACAATCTGAGCTACAAGAAGAAATGAACAAAAAGCCAAGGGTTAGTTAGCTTAGCTTAGCACGAGGAGTGAAAGCAGGAGGAAACAGCTGGCCTGGCCAACAACATTTAATAACAAGTCAATGTTTTTTCTTGGTGCCTACCTTCAAGTGATGCTTCAAAGCCCATGTCCTCGATCGCCGCCCTGAGCTGCTCCGGCTCCGTCAGACTGGGGTCAAAGGTTATTGTTCCCTTTTCCTCCTTCAGTGACACCGCGATGGACCGCACTCCCGTCGTTTGAGAGATCCTCCCTTCTATGGACTGAACGCAGGAGTTGCAAGTCATCCCTACGATCCAAATGGTAACTGTCTGTGTCGAGTTAAATACGTCCCCCTGATCATCGGTTAATAAAGTGGCGTCAAAACCCATGTCCTCGATCTTGTCTTTTAGTTCTTCTTGTGTAACTAGAAGAGGTTGATACACAATCAGCGCTGCAGCGTCTTGAAGCGAAACCTGAATATGTGAAACCCCAGATAGAGGACCAATGTGTCCCTCGATGGACTGCACACAGGACTGGCAGTGCATACCATTCACTCCGATCCGCACTGCTGACTCTACATTGAATCCCATCGCCTGGAGCTCCAGGACAATCTCTTTGGTTGTGATAACCGAGGTATCATAGTCCACTTTGGCCAGGCTGCTGGCTGAGGACAAGCTGGCAGCGAGGACTCCTTTCAGGCTGGAGACTCTGCTTTGGATGGCGTGGACCTGGTGCTCAGGGGTGAGTCCCAGGAGCTTAAAGGTCGCTCTGGAGGAAGCTTTCGATGGAGGGTAGAGTTCACTCTGACTCCCACACTCGTAGGCCAGGTTGTCAAGTCCGTGTTTCTCAACGTCAAGGCCATTTTTCTGGAGAGATAAAGGAAAGTATTACATAAAGTCATTACAGTATTGGCTCAGAAACAAAGTAAGGCTTAGGAACAAAGACAACATAGAACTCAAACACACTTTTCATTTCCTGCTCCATCAACATAAGCATGCCTCCCTGTTTTCATTTCCTGAGTTCATGAAATATAACGTGGAACGAATGGATGGGTTCCTCAAGCCAACCACCATCCACCTACTCAACAAGCTCCCACTTGACCCCATTCAGGCTTTTTCAAACCCCCTGTGCTCTAATCTCTGCTCTCAGTGAACACAAATCCGAAAAGTTGTGTGGTCAGAGATTAGTCAGTTATCAATAGAGTAAGACAATACAACACAGAGCAAAAAGAGCACAAAAATGTTTAGTTGCGTCAGATGCTGCTACAATTTTGACAAACAGCTTGTAAAGCTTGGTTTGGGATTTAGAAATTACCACCACAACTAGATAAAGCAAAAAACGTCCATATAGGTCAACTATAAAAGCAGCTGCTTACAACCCATATTTTGTTTCTTGTTGGGCAAGGACCTCTAGTGGTAAGAGTAATCATTACGGCAGCAAAGGAGGAAGTCAGGAGGACGAGTATAAAGACGGGAAAGTCTGTATAAGGAGGTGGTCGGGGATGGATAGTTATTTCAACTAACAGACGAACTTAAATTGGCGTTACGCACATAACGCAACGTAAGTAATGTTTGTAACTGAAATTACAAAAGTAACTCTTTAAACCCAAACCATGATGATTTCCTAAACCTAACCTAACTGCATGCATACAACGAAGGTCCACAAAACGGACGGACAATGGACAATCTGGTATTTTTACTTTTATTTCGAAATGTAAGCCTCAGATCCCTTTAGATTCCATGTTGTGTATATACTTATATAATCCTATAAATGTTTGGACCAGAAAATGGTCTTATCCTGACACAACTTTGACATAAAAATAAATTTTTAAGCCATGTTTGTAAATGATCAAACAGCATAAACAGAAGATTATTTGTAAGTAAATAAAATCTTTACAATAACAGCCATATTCTAAAACATCTCTGTGAGTCTATCTTCTCAAGACGTTGTCATATAAGAGTTCATCTCGGTGGCTTAAGTAAGAGTTTCCCATGCCAAGAGTTTTAATCCCCCTGTGACTCGGACATTTTTCATGCCTGCAGACTGGACTGGTCCATTCCTGTTAATCATACCGCTGGTCACCAATACTTGACGTAAGAGTTCATCAGAAACATCAATATCGAAGCCAGGTTGTCACATACTGATCAGATTTATGTGCTGATACTGATGAATTCCAATGTCAGAGAAACTCCCAGCACTGCAGGTTTGGGGCCTAAACACCACATGACTCGCCCTCCACGTAATCCTCCCATTGTGACTCTGCTTAAAGTCAACAGTCATTGGCTGCTCAAAGAAGTGAAGAAATGGGAAAGCCATTCAGAAATACCATTTGTATTCTGTTAAACTCTTGAAACGCTAGATTTAAAGTTGTAGAGACTTCATCATAGTCATCGGTACAATACAGAGTATCGTCTTTTTAATTTCTGTTAGTGGACAAATAACTATGGAAGAGAGCTTATTGAGAGAGCATTATAAAAGTTACGTAATTTTCAATGTCAAGAACAAGAAGCATAAATCTCTGATTAAACAAAAAGATTATCTACAAACATGGAGTTGATCTTTGAGCTAATGTCAGTATAGATTACAAGTTGTAGTTATGTGAGAAAGTATATTTTAATAAGCCAAAACAACCATACCAAAAACTTCCACTTTATTTATTGACATGTTATGTGATTGAAACGGAAAGTGAGGAGAAACATCGACTCGAGAAGTTTGGGCTAAATCTGGGCAGGTTTTATTTTGAAAACGAGCCTATATTGATGAGTAGGTGAGCTGCTGTTAACAAATGGGAATCTTTCGAAGGGTTTATCTAGACAATAAAGGGAGAATCCACCCCAGATGGGACTCGAACCCACAATCCCTGGCTTAGGAGGCCAGTGCCTTATCCATTAGGCCACTGGGGCTTCATTAGCAGGTGTCATCACCTTGATTTTCGATCCTAAAACACGAGACGATGTACCTTTGACTACAGTGATTAGAGCAACTGACGTGACATGTTGACGTCTGGGTTCATGAGTACTGTTTAGCTGTTCAAAGTGCAACACACACACGCGCACACGCACACACACACACACACACAGTGTATCTAGACAAACATTTCCCAGAAACATACATTTTCAGCGTCTTTATGAAATCACAGCGCACCGATATCTACAGACAGTAGACTTTGACCCACTGACCCGACAGTACTTTATTGTTTGTTCATCTTTTACAGACAAGAGAGGAAACAGGAACTAATGAAGTATTATTCACTCTGTATATTAGTTTATCTTTGTATATCCATGTATGCACTTTTAGGACTGTTGAAGTTTTTCATTAATACATAAACTGTAAAATGAAATGGGGAAAAAGTAAATAAATAGGGTTAAAACAGAAATATTGATTTATTTTAATCTATATTGTTTTCATAATCAAATCCAATTTAAGATCATCAAAATTGGATTTAATTGTATTGTTTTGTCTCAACAAAATGCAGATTTTGAGTTAAAAATCGCTAAATTAAAAGATGTAACATCCCAAATATTAAAAAAGTAAATTAAAGTTCCCTACATCACTCCAGATTGCATCGTTGTATATCGTTATATATTAATGAACTGTAATATTTTAATCACTGACATTACTTTATTTGCAGTTAATAACAATGACATGATGCCTACCTGCATCATGAGTACCTGTCGTTTTCATTCGAGTGTCATTGAGGATGGACAGAACAGATGTGAACAGCTGGAAACCTGCTCAAGTCCATCCACTGTAATAATCCTAGTGTCAACACTGGACTGAATAAATGCAATAAAAGTAATGAAATAAATGACACAAACTGTAACTGTGGCAACAATCAGTGGCTGTTTGATTTCACGTCTTATATGGTCTAATCCTAAACTGTCCGAGAGGCGACGACTTGCATGATTACGTTACATTTATTTGGCTTTTATCCAGAGAGCACACAATCGGAGCTTTCACCCCGCGGAGCAACATGAGCTACATGATACAGATTCTTTATTCGCACCTGACAATTAAACGTCTGTCCAACGCAGGATCAGCTCAACAGAAATCAAAAGGCGAGACACATATTTGAAGGGGAAGTGTATCTAACTGTTGTATATAAGTACGAGTTGTAACCAGCTCCACCAAGAGTGATGCTCTCTGTTCCTGAAGAGGTGAGACTTATCCAGGCTTTCACAATATGTAAAGAAAATAAAACGTGTGAAAAAATGAACAGAGTTTGGTGTAGCAGTAGTTAAACTGCATGTTTCCAGTGTTGGAAAAGTACTTATTAGTAAATATTGTACTTTTTACATGAATTTGTCGGATAGATTTATTAGTTTCTTGACATATTAACATTTTACGTTAAGATTAAACCTCCTCCTTGTCAGTGATGTAATGTAACTAAGTACATTTACTCAAGTACTGCACAATTTTGAGGTACTTCCCACTCCACTACATTTTGGAGGCAAACATTATGACTACTTCTTACTCCACTACATCTATTTCATTAACTTAGGTACTAGTTACTTTGCAGATTACATGATCCATCAGGAAAAACAATGAATATCAGATCAGTTTATACATAAATATTAATATATTCATAATTTACTGTTACTTGTACTTTTGATACTTAAGTACATTTAATATTAGATATTTAAAGACTTTTACTCGAGTACTATTCATATGGGTGACTTTCACTTTTAATAACAGTTTATTAATAATTAATAGTTTAACACAATATCTTTACTTTTACTCAAGTATGACTTTTGGGTGGTGTCATGTTTCGGGTAACTGTTTGGGGCCCAACTTTTAACACTTTTTCCAGAAAGTACTACTCAAAATGATCAACAGACGATTATTTGTCTCATCATCAGAATCATTCACATCCTATACTGAAGGAAAAGTAGCAATACTCGTTGAATAAGGAGCACATTTTTACTACTTTTTGTAGTTTAATGTACAAAAAATGATATTTTATAATCAGATGGTATTTTTTATGCAAAAAAATGTCATCTAGTTGAGTAAAAACGTGAATATTTACCTCAGGATTGTCACATAAAGTAGCATGAAACTGAAATACTGAAGTACTTGAGTAGAAGTACATCAAGTACATGTAATCAAGTACATCCAGTCTGTGCTCTCTGACCTGCTGCATGTATTGATTATCATCATGTGGCTGATCAAGGTCTCCATTAAACCACCTGCTGCCAGAATAAACTGAATCAAAACTTTTCAAAATAAAACTCTGTGAAGAGGCTCGAGATGTTGAGGGACAGGTGAGGCCTACCTTGACGTCTCGCGCTGCGCAGTGTCTCGCGCTGTGCTCGGTGCAGGTGCAGTCCGGCTCGCAGACACATTCAACCATACAGATGTGCTCCCCGGCCGGTGGACCCGACCCGGAGACATACCTGGACAAACTTTTGGGCGACTTAGGAGAAAACATGCTCGAGCTGCTCTCACGCCGGCTGGCCTCTTATCTTCACCTGTCAGCGCGCGAGGGCAAGAGTCCGCGGTGGGCACGCGCTCCTGATAAGAGGAGCGCACGGGGCGCACAGATCTGGAGCTGCAGGGGTTAATGACAGGAGGAGAGACCGGTCACATGACCTCTGGAGGCTGGAGCAAAATAGAGAGCATCAGCCTCACAGGAAGTTCACTTCAAAACTAATGTCACTATTTACTAATATTAATGATTAATTATATTAATCATTAATGTATTTATATTATCAATCATTCTTTCTGTAGAAGACTGAGATTTATTAAAGTCCAGGTCAATTCATGTATAAGCTCCCAATGAAGGCAGACTTTTATAATGTGAGATTAAATATACATTTTCAAAATAAAAGTCGAGGGTATAAAAAAACATGATTTTTTAAAGGTGCAAAATTTGGGAACTGGCCACCTGTCAAATTTATAGTCATACAGCAGCAGTTAGTGGTTACTGTGGTACTTTAAATGGTAGAAAATGTAAGAATTTAAATTAAAAACATTTAAAAATCACCTAAATTTGCTAATTAGCTAATAGCTAATGGCAGTTATTGTAGATATATGCTCCACCCTTTAAGTGTGGTATGAATTACACATTTTTTGAGGCTTCTGTAATGTTTTTAACGTTTTAAATTGAAAAAAGAGATACAGAAATAAATCATGCTTTCTGTAGAAAAATAGGTTTTTATTAAAGTTCAAATAAATTCAAATACAAGCACTTAAAAAATGCAAAACAGCCCCCCTTCCCCGCTCTATAGCACATTTATTATATGGGATTCAAGCTAAATTTTCAAGATAAAAGCAGGGTTATACTTATGCACAACTTCTTCTAAAAATCACTTCCAACAAACTGACTCTTGAGTATATATATTTACAAAATACATTTTATTGAGTGTACTGTGTTTGTGTGGAAGGTGGAGGAGGAAGAAGAGGGAGGCGTCGAAGCAAACCAAGAGGGCGTTAAAAAAAGAAGCATAGGAACGTAGCAAAAGGAATAAAAAACAGACAAAAATCTTTTTTTTTTTTGAGTGTGACCAAATGAATATAAAACATGGAACACTGCAAGAAACGTCCAGCATTAGTCATTTCATCCTTTGTGTCTTAAAAGGTTTCTTTTTGGGAAAACAAGCGACAGAAATCTGCCTACAGACGATTCCTCCGGTCAGGAATTAGCAGAAAAACGTCCCTGATTGCAGATAATAGGAGTGATTGATCTAATTACCTCTGATGAGTCTGCATAGAAGCTAGAAGGCACTTAACCTCCGCCATCTCCAACAAGCTGTTATAGTTTATTTAATTCAAAACATAAACTCAATCAATTTGGAACAAAGAATGAAAAACGTTTATCTAAAAGAAATAACACTAAAAAGATCCCTACTTGTGTTTTCTTCACAAATCCTGCTGGCAGACAAACAGGAAATGAAAACAACCTCCGTGGCCAGAGCAACACAGGGAATCATCTCAACAGACCAGACTGTTCAAACGGACATTTCTTGCAGTGTAGATCTGTACAACGGGGCCGCAAGTTGGGAAGAGGAAGCAACAGGAAACCAAAAAAAACAAAAACTCGTCAGTCTGAAAGGCTTCAGCGCTGTCGATCCCAGCGCCAGATCGACGCGTCGTCACACACGGCGATCAGAATGCTGCTGTCGCGGCTGAAACTCGTTTGCCGGATGGCCGACGTGCATTTGGGGAGGGTCAGCGTGATGCACCTGGAGAGCAGAGAGGAGAAACAGTCAGCCATCAGGTACAGCAGGAACCTCATAAGGTTTCTGCTTGTTTTAACTCTCAGGCTTTCATTCACAGTAAAGTTCATTCTGTTAAATTCTAACTACAACTACGTTTAAAACGGACCAATCTGATGGGGAATTTTATGATTAACTGATCATTTGTTTAGTTTATAAAATGTCAGACTAAATTAAAAACAACTCTCACGGTCTGAGCTAACATCCTTAAATTGCTTGTTTTGTCAACCTAGTCTGGTTCCAGCTCTTCTTTCGCTGTTCTCAATTTTATATCCTTGTAATCTGATTATCTTTTGGTTTTTGACTGCTGATTGGTTGATTTAAAGTGTTTACCATCCAAAAGTCTAACCCCAGTAAACTTTATGAGCTTCAACATTTATTGTGTTAGTGTGATTTTGTCTCCACCCTGTGTGTCAACACGAAGTTCAAACTGGAGCGAGTTGTTTTACAGTTTATGTTGCCCGAGGTGACACTCATCTTCACGGGGTCACTGAGGTGTCGGTTAATGTTTAACCCTGTTTTGCAGCACAACAGTCTGAGATGAGTCATGCACCAAACTACATTCATATTTCTAACAATTTAGCTGACACGTGTAAAATGACCATCAGTGACAGAAGGAGCTGTCCTGGCTGTCTTCAGGTATTAAAAGTGAATAATTTGTTATGATTTGAAGTTGTTCACTTACTTTGCTTTGTGAGGGTCTTCCACTTCAAGGTCCCACACGTAAAGCTTCCCCACCTGGTTACCCAGAGCCAGCATCTGTGAACCAGCAGCATTAGAAGACAAAATATCAGCAAGAGGATCGGATCTAAGCGGCACTGTACTGGATCATGACTGCAGCTGAAAACACTCAAGAAATACAGAAAATCAAATACGTTTTATTCGTCTAAAAGGGGTTTAAGATACAAAATGACTTTACCTTCTGCCAGAAGTCCATGGAGAAGCGCATGTACCAAATGTCACACTGGCTGTAATCGAAGCGTCCCAGAATCGTCACATTTGATTCGTTGGGTTTAATGTGGTCGATGTCGTCCTCCATCTTCCCTGGTTTCCAGCAGACGATGGCGTTTTCACAGGACTGCAGGGAAACGAAAAACACAAATAGAAGACCGTGTTAGACTTAAATTTATTCATTTCAAAAGCAGTTTTCTTATTAAGATTTAAAGTTTGATTTTTGGTTTATATTGTCCAAATACAGAAAGTACACACTACTAACTTGCCTTAGAAAGAATAAGGTCTCCCAGCCACCGCACACAGTCCACATAGTTTCTGTGGATGTCTCGTGTTGAGAAGTCGGGGAAGTGAATTTTCTGTGAGACAAACGGCCTGAAAAAAAAGGAAAAGAGTCAAAAATTGAAGATCTGACAGCCTTAGAGTCTACACAGGTAAAAACGGTTTGTTTGTTCACCTGTTGGTCTTGGAGGGGTTGTACTCATAAGAGCCGCGGATGGCTTTCTGCATCCTCTCTGAGTTGATTCTCCAGAGTTTGAGGGAGTGGTCCATCCCACAAGACATTATCTTTTCACCCAGGAGATCAAAATCCTGCCGAGGGATTATACAGAAGAAAAACATTCAGATCCCAGTAGAGTTTGAGGTTTCTTGTTTCTCTCAGAGGACCTGACTTGACGACACTCACAGCACTCAGGACTTCATCTCGATGACCTTCGACTCCACCAAATATGGCCACTAATGTGTCCGTCTGTATGTTCCATAGACGAAGGGCGTGATCTGAGGAAACAAGTCCAGTCATTAATGAAAAACATCAAGTCATCGAAACAAGCAAAGGAAAAGAAAACACTGTGATTATACCTTCTACAGACAAAGACTGAAGCTGCTATAATTCATATTTATTGACTTCTAGCTCATTGTTTGGCTGTCTGGCCTCAACTTTACTGTTTTGGGTCACTCTCACTACTCTTAAAGTATAATTTACAGCCACAGCTGGCCTCACAATGCTAAAAGAAATCCCCAAATAAACGTCCTACTGAGCGTCAAACACCAGACAGACAGTTGGCAACTACCTGTTGAACATTTAGACCATGTCTACACCAAAATTAGAGCGTATACGCAGGTTTTTTGAACGCTGGTAAACCTGCTAAAAATAGGCAAT
The DNA here is from genome assembly GCA_039737535.1 of Lagodon rhomboides. Taxonomy (NCBI): domain Eukaryota; kingdom Metazoa; phylum Chordata; class Actinopteri; order Spariformes; family Sparidae; genus Lagodon; species Lagodon rhomboides. The sequence goes on from CM077807.1 coordinate 12,774,120, forward strand.
TAAGTCCACACATTTACATTGGACGAGTTTTCCTTTCTGGTGTTTCTCGTCGTGTTTCACGTTTGTCATCATGAACGCAGCAGAAAAACAGGGAACTGTCGAAAGCAGCCGATTATAACCTCATCAGAAGACATTACTAAATCAGAAATCTCTGACAATGTCCAGCCAGTCAATATGGTGCATCATCTGATCTGTACATGTGTAGACAAACAGACTTTAGACATCAGTGTTATTATCTACATCTGAGCTTTTCCCACTGTTTCACTATGAAGACAGCCTACTTGAACACAAGTGGTGCTCTCGTGTTTTCTCACTTCAGTCTAATTAATGTATCACTTGCAGCTGTTGGTGGTGACAGTGAGGCAGCAGCTCCTTCACACCGATCCAACACTGAACATCATGATGCCCTTTAACGAGACGAGGAGAGGCAGCTGTTCACCTTCGTGGTGTCAATGTGCGACTTTAACAAAACGTTCAACGTGCCGAGTCAACGTTCACCCGATGAAATAAAAAGATTAAACTCTGCTGATGTTCACATGACTCTTACCGAGCAGGTCAGGCTGTCTGCTGTTACCTGGGCAACCAGAGACTCAGATTTAGGAAGCACCTGACGATCACACCTGCTGCAGCCTACCTGTTTTAAACTTTATAGACGAGCTTCAGCCACAAAGAAGCAGCAACAAATCATGGACGACGTTCATAAAGCCATAAAAGTTTTTTGTGTCGTCTTCTGTCTGTCATGGTTAAATTATATTGTAGCATTCTGGAGGTTACTGTAGGTTGTTTCTTTTTTTTACCTTTGCTGACTGACAGAAGCAGATTTGGATCCCTCGGATGAAACTTGAGCTCATTGATGGCGTTTCCATGACCGACATAATGCTGGAATTAAAAACAAAAAGTTGTAATAGTAGACATTATGTTGTTTTATTCATTCTCAGCAAGATAAATAAAAAATGGCCCCAGTCTCACAGCAACATTAGATGTGGCTCCTTTAAACATTTCAAGGCAGGTGGAGGTTGAGTGTTGTAACCACAGAGGAGACGTGTGTGTGAATTTTACCTTGATACATTGCATCGTGATGTGGTTGATGACCCGGATGATGCCTCGGGACCCGGCTACAGCCAACAGTGGGTGGCTCGTGTTGGTGTCGTAGGTCCAAGCACACGTATAGAAGTTCTCATCTGCCTTTATTCATGTTCAGTCAAGGAAAATACAACAACAACTGCCCCAGTGAACTTGAAAACACAATTCTGACTCCTAAAAGAAGGTTGAGTCATTATTTCTTTCCTTCAACATACTACATATATATGCAGTTACATGTACACAACAACGTTTGTCTATCATTGTGCAGCTCTACTTGACAAATTAAGCATTTAGGGGCTTTCATCTAAGGTTGGTAGGTAAAGCAGTTCGTATTATCCTGAATTTTCCTTCATGGTTGGGATCTTTGCACTCTAACTGTGACAGAATCTCACTTCCATGCTAAATGGGATGATCAGAAAGTGGCTGTGCTCATTTTTAAACACTGAAATACTCATCTGTTTTTACTGTGCCTGCAGTCAGCTGTATGGCTTTTATATTGTTCAAATGATTTACAGAACATGAGATCAATGAAATCCAGTCATTGTTTAGGCTGACCTCAGCTGACAAGGGATTACTTATGTCTATGTTGGTTTTTCTGTCATGTGGGTGTAGGACAAAAGCAGCTGGACTTACTATGTGAACTTGACACTGTGCTTACGTGACAAATGGACAATGAGGAAAGAAAATGCTTTTCAGAGCAAGTGAAAGGATACGTCTGCATCGACGTAAGACTGCAGGAGTCTTATTTCTCCCTGAGAGTGACATTCATACAGAGTTACCTGGTGAAGAAAAGGCAACACTAGTTAAGTACGCACAGAAAACTCAGGACATTATTTTGGTGTACAGATTAGCTGAAACACATTAAAGATACAGTCCCCATCATATAAATGATTTACATGCTGTACAGAAAAAATTAAATATCAAGATATGAACCACCATCATCATCACTTACCCTGTTACTCCCGACTGTGGCGAACACCAGCGGGTCTCCCTCCTTACTGTGCCAGTTAAACTGAACTCCAAACAGCGGCTGACCGTGATCCTCCTGCAGAAAACATTAGGACAGTGTTAAAAACATACAGAGGATGAAATGAGCACAAGTCATCTCACACATGCTGGATATTTAGGCATGGTGTAAGACTGTACTAGGCGAGGGCTGGTGTCTGTACTCACCCTCAGACTGTTGACACATTTAAAAGAATATCTGCACTTCTTGGACTTCCATTTGCCCTTTCCCCAGCTCTTTCTGCCCGGAGCGTTGGCGGTGTTGGTGGGTGTGTCTGGACGCTCTGCGTTGGTCCCACTCTCGACACTGACCGCATCATCCTGCCAGTGAAGAACAATACAGATGATGTGTCAACATGTTTAGGATTTATCTCACAGACATGTCAGTCTTTGCTGATTAACATCTCGGTGGGAAAACAACACATAATCAACCATCTGACTTGTATTTTACAGGCTAAACAATCATTTTCTTTCCAGTGTTGTCTTGCAAAGTCTTGTTTTCACACTAACCTTACAGCACTTTGTCTACACAACAGCTGTAGCATAGATCACAGTAAATAAAACATTTTTATAGCTTGTATGTGCCAACAGGGGGTAAATAGTGTTAGCTACAGAGACCAAAATGGCTCTGACACCATTTTCCTTCCATGGTGGTAATAACAAGACATCCCTCCTTTGTTTGACACATTCTAATCATCACTCAAGCTGACTCCTGTCCATTATATCTTACATTAATTAGGAAAAGACGCACTTTCCACCTATTAGCTAGCTGCTAAGGCTAACCCCAGGTTACACGTGAATGATTGTCTGAGCGTGAAGAAAACATATTTTCTGAAAGAACACGATAAAGTCTGAGACTATCTGTGTGTCGTGTATTTAGGACAGAGTTAAGTGATAACCAGCTAATGTCATTAGAGCTAATTCAGACCAGCTGTTTGAATTTAGCCGGTGTAGATGAACAAAGCTGCTAGCTAACCACTTTAGCCGGCCGGCTACTTTAGCACGATGCTAACTCGCTCGAAGCGCCTTATGTGTCGCTTTTAACCGAACAAACAAGATGTTTTAGCTGCTTACATTCTCGTCTCCTGATAAATCGGGATTACTGTTCTCGTCACTGCTTAGTTTCTGTTTTTTCGCCGGTATTTCTTTTCCCGCTTGAGAGGGGGACTCGGACATGTTCTTATTTTCCCTCATTTTGGCTCAGACTCCGCCTCTTCCGGTCTTCTGCCGCTGGGACTGCTGGGTAACGTAGTTCGACTCAGGTTCTGATCATTTTCATATTTTACAAGGAAAATTCAAATTATTTGCTCTTCACAGCTGCTTAACTCTATTCTCATTTCATTCTAACATTGGTGTTGGTAACGTTATGAGTACTTTACACTATTTTTTTTCCATTTTATGCCAAAGATTTACACAGATTAAGAATGAAAAACTAAACAATGAACCACTTTTTAGGAGGTGCTGACCTGGAAATCACGTTTCAGATCCATCTAGGAGATGCACAGGTCAGTCACACTTGACACTGCAATAGTTACTGACCTAAGTGTCATTTTCAAAGCTGCAATAATAGCACCAAATGTTAATTTAAAACCAGATACTGCCTGTGTAGCAACCTTTAAAGAAAAAACCATGGTCAAAGGCGTGTTTTTGCAGCTCTGCTCAACCCTCAAAGGCTTTTCTCAGCATCCAACACTCCGTTAATTTCTTTAGGGGCCCTGCACACCCACACAGGTGTTTTCAACTGCGTTGTGGATTAGATTTGTACATTTCTCAATAAAAACGTGCAATTTCACATCATTTCAGCAGATAATACCAAACAGTTTTATGATAAAACTTGCAATCTATATTGCTGCTGCCCAAATTGTCTTATAATTCTTGATATAATGGTAAATAAATCCCTGACAAGCATTCAGTGCAGGTGAAATAAAAGATACAAACATGCACATTTACGTTATTTATGTATTTAATAAAAAACAGTTTACAATCAAAATGTTTTCTGAAGGTACAAACATATTCTTTTACAGTCCAACATTATTCTTCTTCTGTTATTATGCATGAGGCTACAGAATCATGTCTGCTCCCTCAATGGAGGCCTCGCTCATCCCCTCGGACAGCTCCTCCTCATCGTCATCATCTTCCTCCACGCCCTCGTCCTCCTCAGCTGCTCTCTTGATGCCCCTTTGCTTCGATAGAGCCACGGCGTAACGAATGTTGTACTTGTTAAAGTCACACCTGTGCAAAGAAAACACATTTCTGATCAGAAATCTGGTTTGAAGTTGTTTGTGAGGGATCACTGAGGTCAAACGCTGAGACTTACAGTTTTGTGAGGCTGTCAAAGTGTCTCTGGATGCTCTTCTGCAGCGCCTGGAGCGTCGGCAGTATGGCTCCTGACCTGCACGACGCAAAGATAATCAGGTCAGTCACAATTATACTGAGACCGTGATGAATAAACAGTCGTAAGGGAGCAGGAGCACACCTGTTCTTGAGTTTCTGTCCGTGCAGCATGAGCAGATTCTGAGCCCACGTCATGTAGAACTGCAGGTGACCCGACTTCTCCAAACACGCCGCCACGAAGCCCAGAAGCTTCTCCACGTAGATGTCAGGAAGAGAGGCGCAAACTACGGGAACTGGAACAACAAGCGCAAAATCCAGATCAGTCACGTATTTAATTCATAGCCGTTAGTTTTATATTCAGTGTGTTGTGAGATTCACTCACTCTCCTCGTGTGGCACCGTCTCAAGCACCTCCTGCTTGAGAGCTTTTTCGTTAAGTCTGAACGCCAAGACGATGGCCGACGTCCAGTCCTTTAGCCGCAGCTGCTTACGTATGCTGGCCGGCGTCACGTCCAAGTCGAGGTCGTAGGGGTCAAAGACCAGAGTGCTGTCGAGGGAGTAGACCAGCAGGCCCTCGGTGGTGGTGGCCGACCAGCTGCGACCTGAGAGAAGATGGAACCACTTTATACTATCGCAGTCCGCTAGCTAATCTCTAACTGTTTAATATTAATGTATGATAGGGGACCGTGGATCTGAAAGGAGAGCTAGTTAGCTGTTAGCAACCAATGGATCTAATGCAGCTAACACCTAACAAAGCTAATAGAGCTAACAGAGCCAACAGCTAAGAAAAGCTAATAGGGATAATAATAGTTGATAAAGCTAACGGAGCTAACAGCTAACGGAGCTAAACACACAGCAGGACTGAGAGTTTCTGCTCAGAGGAACCTGAAGCGTTGAAGAGCTAACTGCAGTTTAATGTGACAACACAACAAGTTTACGATAAATAAAGGTACTAAAGATACTTCAGGTGAACGTTTTGATGTTGGCACGGTGGTGATTAAAGTCAGTCTCCAGCTGCTTCTGTCACCTACCAGTCGGAGAGAACCGCAGCGACGTCACTCTGATCTCTGGCTTGAAGTGTCGAGAACTCATATCGCCTGTAAACAAACGCAGAAAGAGACGATGAAGAACTACTGAGATAAAGTAGAACATGACAGGAAGTCATCAAGAAACAAAGCCTGACTTAAGTTTAGACCTTTTTGTGTCCTGAGTGACCAAATGTATCTCTAGCATGGAATTAAAAAATAGAAATCACTGAAATCTTGAAGACAAAGCTCTAGTCTTCATCACTGCAAATTTCTTCATGTCCACGTGGAGAAATAAAGGATTCTCAGACTTCATAATAAGTGTCGAGAACTCATATAACCTGTAAACATACGTAGAAAGAGACGATGAAGAACTACTGAGAATAAAGTTAGAGAACAGGGAGAACAGGGGAACATGACAGGAAGTCATCAAGAAACAAAGCCTGACTTAAGCTTAGACCTTTTTGTGTCTCGAGTGACCAAATGTATTTCTAGCATGGAATCACTGCCTTATTTCTTCATGTCCACTTGGAGAAATAAAAGGATTCTCAGACTTCATAATATCTGGTTTAAGTGTTGAAGTGAGCGTCGTACCTCTCCTGACTCCAGGGAGGCTGATGTTGACTCCGTCTCCGTCTCCAGCTCCTTCGTCCACCAGAGCCAGGCTGCCGAACTCCGTCATCTTCCGTCGGTCCAGGAACTCCTGGAGGTAACGCAGGACCACAACATGAATCAGACAGCTGGATTTGCACGCTGACTTACACGCCAATTTCCAGTTACAGGTCGTGACCGAGCTGAAGATGAGACCGTACCTCCATGGCGTCAAAAGACAGGTTACAGGAGATCTCAAACTTCTTCATGAGCATCTGCTCCTTCACGTTGTAGATGCAGACGAACTTGGACTGTCCTCCTGCCAGGATCGACTCCCCGTCCGCAGAGTAGCACAGTGAAGTGAAGGACCTGGAGCAAGAAATACAGCCTGAATCGATGCCCACAAAGAGTCATCACATAAAACCAAAGGAAGTGACTCCAGTTCTCTCACTCACTTGCCCTTCGCCGACTGCTTGGCTGTGATTTTATCGGTCTCCTTGCGACCCGTCTCCAGGTCGTGGCGTCCGGCCACGGAGCCGGTCTGTGTGGCTGTCTGTGGGTTCCAGAAAGAGATCTCGCCGTTCAGAGTGGCCACAGCCAACTCCTGACCGTCAGGGCGGTACGTCACCGACAACCCTGAGGGAAAAAACACAAACACATTCCTTAACGCTCAATAATTCAAATCATTTCAGGTTACATCAACAAATAGATTAGTTAAGGATCGGCGTTTACCATCAGAGGTGAGGGGAAGCGTCTCTTTGACCTGCCAGCTGTCCAACATGTCCCACAGCCGGACGGTGCGATCCCACGAGGCGCTGGCCAGGATGGACTGAACCGGGCTGAAACACAGGCAGCTGACCGGACCCTCGTGGCCGCCGAGGACCTGGTCGATCACAGGAAGAAGAACATTTTTATCATATTTCACCGGGAGCTATATGTATATTTTTGATACTAATAAATGTAGCTCTGATCCTACCTCCAGCAGTCGGCCCGTCTGCATGGACCACAGAAAGATCTCAAAGGAGTCCTGAGCTCCTGCGCTCACCAGCTCTCCGCTGACATCTACTGCCAGGCAGGAGAACTGCGCCGGCCGAGGTGAGGTGAACGTCCTGAAGTTCCTGTACCTGTAACAGACAAAAAGACACACACACAGCTCACGCTCGCGCACATTTATATTCTCCGCTGCCGCTCAGCCTTCATCTCTCCTCCATGAGTCACCTGTGCAGGTCGAACGCTCTGACCGTGCCGTCCAGAGAAGCGCTGACGATGACGAAGCCGCTCGAGGTGAAGGTGACGTTGCTGACGCTGCTGGTGTGTTCCGTGAAGGTGACGAAGCAGAGGCCGCTGTTGGTGTTCCACACTTTGACCTGCGGAGGAAAAACACAGCATGATCTCTGACACCTCGTGTCGCAGCAACAAATCTGCACTGGTCACAAACTATTTACTGTTTTTGTGGGTGAAACATGCAGCAGTGTAAAGTACGTGACACCCACTTTTCCATCGTCGCCTCCCGTGGCGATGTACTGTCCGTCTGGTGAGTAAGCCAGAGAGGCCATGTTGTTGAAGTGTCCCTGCTGCTTGAAGACGTACGACTCGCTCTGCCACTCCCACACCAGCAGCTGACCCATCCCTGAAACAACACTTACATTAAAAAAACAACAACGACAAAAAACGAACAACCGATATAAATGTACACAGAAGAAATTCTGACCTGAGCACCCAAAGCCGATCCAGTCTCCAGAGCTGTTTATAGACGCCGAGGTGATCCTCTGGTCTGAAATACTGGAAAGACAAACATTCAAACAGTTTTATTTAAATGGGAAAACAGTGATTTTTTAAATATTTAACAGAAAGTTAACGTTTCTCTCACCTGAGGGAGTGAATGAGGTTAAACTCCGGCAGCTCGTGCAGGTGGAAGATTCCTGAGGCGAAACCCGTGACGAGGATGTGAGTCGGCTTGTGGTAGGCGGCTGCTGTCAGGTTGTTAAAATCTCCCTCCTTGTTGAAGAAGTGTCTACAAGAGCAGAAAAAATACATATATAAAAAGTGAAATAACTAAAGTTGAGCTGCAGAAGTCAAATTAAAGCTGATGTCTTTAGTAGAGACTTAAAAGTTGGCACTTGGGCGGCATTTTCAGTCATCATTTGGTCTTTATCTCCACTCTGCACCTTGTCGGGGAAGACATCTTTGAAGGTGCAATTAAAAAGAAAAAGATTGACTACAAGAACTCTGGCTCAAACCCACAGTACCAGCTGATTCTCATTACTAATGCTGATGCCGCTATTACAGTTTTAGAGCAGCCAAGGGACATTTAAAGCTGCAGTTTTGGGAAGCCAAAAGCTTAATGGAGAGCGGGACGACTGCCACCCGAGGTGTCAAGAGTACGGTGTTTTTTGGAAGGACTTCTGACTGTGAAGAACGACTGACCGGGAGCTCAGGGTGCAAAACAGGACAGAGCTTTACTCCAACAAATCAAAACTAAAACACAATTAAATAAAAGTTAATATGATAGGTAATAAACGATGTCATCTCTTACTTGCTCTTCTGTTTGTATCGAACGTTTTTGGTCTCCTCCCCTTTGGGAGCTTCAGCTTTCCCTCTGATGACCTCCCCCTCCTCTCCCTCCATCCTCTCCTCCTCATCCTCCTCCTCTTCGTCCCCCTGCTGAGGGGTCTTGGGTTTCTTCTGGGTCTTCGACAGGACGAGGCCGTCCGGCTCGGTGTCGCTCTCCCAGATACACAACGTCCCGTCCTGGCTCACCGTGTACAACTGAAAAATGAATAAACAAACACTCTTTTTAATTTTTCTTGCACAAAGCCTGAATCACAGAAGTGGAAACCAAAATTGAACTCACATCCAGGCTGTCCTTCTCAAAGAAACAGCCCACGATGACGTCCTTGTGTCCACCCAGGGAGTAGTAGATAAGGTTGGCCCAGCGCTCTGCACCAAACACCCACGTTGACATGTCTTTGCTGCCCACAGCGAAGCACCTGAAGGAAAATGTCACGACAATGATGTAACCGTAAGCTCTTGTTTGTGAGAGAATTAGATGCCAAACTCCATTCAAAAATATGAGAATTTAACAGTCTTGTACAGAAAAACCCAGACACATGTTCTTGTAAACTTAGGACTTCATTGAAATGTCAAATCGCTGGTCCTTCAGTAGTGTAATGTAGCGTATTTCAGTTGACAACAAGTACAGAAGAGTCACTTTTAAATGGATAAAAATGCATAATCAAATGCTGTTTTGTAAGACAAACTTAAGTGTGAATGCGAACACTCCACAAGAAAAAAGTCTTTAATGTGCTACATGATTTTTACCTTTACCGATATGTAATGACATTAAATTGAGCAATTTTTTAATGGAGTTTGGTGCGACAGATCGATGTTAACAGATTGTACTCACTTGGAGTCGTCCGTCCAGTCGATGCAGGTGGTTTCATCGTAGGGACCGTAGTAGCTCTTGTCCAACACGAAGGCGTTAAACTCACGCTTCTTCCCAGGAGCGTGGTACATCAGAGCTACGTTCTCCTTCGTGACAACAAACTTCCTGAAAGGCAAAAATACACCTGAGGTTATTTCACCTGTGGAGGCCTTAATCTTTAGGGGTTTTGGATGAAATCATTTATTGGAAAATGTCATCCTGGACTGTTTTGTGAGAGGTTACTGAGACTGTATTACCTGCCGTCAGGTGAGAAGCGGATGCTGTTGACAGGCTTGTGAAAGTGGAAATGATGAAGAACCGCCCGGGTGATGAGACTGACCAACAAAGCTGCACCATCTGTTTGACACAAACACAGAATTACATTTAGATTTTGTATGTTTGGTTTTTTTTGCAAGCGGACACTTAATCCTGCAGATTAGTGGAACTTCTCACCTTCATCTACCACGATTGCTAAATTCCCATCAGGTGAGAGACCCACACATGTTATGTTTTTTGTCGTGGAGACAGGTAGAGTCTCAGATGTGTTGCTGGAGGACAGAAGTAAAAAGAAATCATGTATGTTTTTTAATGACTTTAGCAAATTTAGCATTAATTTACCAAGATTTAATCATGACTTACTTTTTCAGGTCAAAGACAGAGACTCTGTTTCCAACCGGACTGATTACAGCGTTGCCATCTTTGGAGAAACTCAGGTTTCCCTGGCGATAGACAGCTCCGAGCAGATTGGAAAACTACAATAAAGATAAAACCGTTTATAGCACTCATAAGCTCCTGTTCTCAGCTGGGGAGGGAGCGTCACGCCGAACTCCATTCAAAAATGTCTGTATTTTGCGGTTCGCTTACGAGCCGGTGTACACACAGTGAAAACAATGATTCAACCTCTTAACAACAGAACAGTAACATATTCTGTTAAACGTCCTTAAAATGTGAATGATTTTAGTGTAAAACGATTAGAGATTAGCCCATTTTACACTGATAAAATGATGTAAAGAAATGCAGTTTGGGGTCATACATGTTAGCCGAACATGAGTGTGAATATAAACGTGTTATAGTAAATAGTGATAAATGTGCTCCGCGACTTTTCGGCTTTAAACGACACATGATGACATATTATATTTAACACTTTTTGAATGAAGTTTGGTGTGACGTTCTCTCTCATACACTAGCCGCAGATCGCTGGTGCGAACAGTGCTACAGTAGCAAGTAAGCTAGCAGTGACGTACTTACCCTATAAGCAAACTTCATTTCGGCGAGTATTCCTTAAAATCCACGCATTTATCTTCTTTTTAATTCTTTGTATATCTCCTTAAAGTGATTATATGACACATGCTTCTTCCTGCACCGCTACACCACACGTGTTTGCATTTTGTTGACACTTGACACATCCGGTTTGAGGGGAATCGAGCTCAAACCACTGCGCCCACTGGCGACAGGGAGGGTGACAGCATGGCACTTCAATCTTTGTTCAACCCAAACCAAGGTGGCAAAAACAAAGGTAATATTTGTTATTTTGTAAAATTGTCATATTGTAGGAATATAACTGTAATTCACAGACAGTGTTACTTCTAAACTGCCTTTCTTGGTCTGGTATGATCGCTAGCTGGCAGTGGCTAAAGCTAGCTAATGTTAATAAGCTAGATGCTATCCTACTGACATGAAAGTTTCTGTGTCTAGGATTTATTGGTATCTAGCATTGTGATTGCAGATTGCAACCAACAAAAATCCCCCTTGCTTCACCCTCCTTTCTCTAAAATGCAAAAAAAAAAGTGCTACTGTAGAAAGCATTAGCGTAGCTCATTCTAAGCTAACAAAATCCTTAGTTTCAGGTGATTATATACGATTGGAAAGATAATTATGCTAGCTTTATCTGTTTATGCTCCTGTTTTGCTAAATCTTAGCATTTCAAAGATGAACATGATATCTTTAAAGCAAACAACTCACAGGAAATTGAGGAAAGTGAATTGTGACCGTTTCCTGTAGTTGCCTCCTGTAGCCAGTAAAGGCCACTGTTTAGCAAACGTAGCATATCCTCTTACCTTTGTAAAGGTAATAAAAGTGGCAAAAAGAGCTATATAAGAACTTCAGTATACACGAGACACAGTGAAAATAAAAAAGAACCCTGCTCACACTAAATGACACACTTGGAACAAAACTAAACCAGGCCACCGTCAGCCTTCACACGATCTCACAGGCCCATTATCATCCAATACCCCTGCTGAATAATTCAGCATCTGACAGCTACAGTACAGTGCACGTGTAGACATGGGTCGGTGCCAATAAACTGAAAACAATACACATTACACATTGCACATTACACCAAAAGTGAGAGAAAACATCAAGTTTATTTTTGCATCTTTTACTGAAACAGTTAGGTGTTGGCTGAGGTGTAGTGGTTCAGTACAAAGTCCAGTTTTCATGACTTTTATTTTAAAGACACATCTCATAAAACAGCTTGGTAAACACTTACACTTGTAGTATCTCGCACCAAAAAAAGTGAAGTTTCTCATCACTTCTCTTCTTCACCTCAGCGTTTTGTGCCAGAGGTCAAAACAAGGCACCACATGCAGCCGGACGTATTTCTGTCCCCCGGTCGAGCACTCCACACAGCCGTAAACAGTCTCCCTCTTCTGGTTTCCCATGCCGCAGAGCGCACAGGGCCCCTTGGGGATGTTGTGTTTGAGGAGGTTGACTCGTGTGTGGGAGCTTTCCCTCAGGTAGGCCGTGGACACGTCCGTCATGCTGGCGGCTTTCTCGTAGTAGTCGGTCACCATGTCGTCCATGTAGGTGTCGGAGTGGGTGAGCTCCTCAAATGTCCGGTTTTCTAGAGTAATTGTAAAAAGAAAAATGACAAAATTGTAGCAAAAGTTGAGGTGTTTTCATGATGTAGCAGAGGCTGTGAGATTACCTGCTCTGAAGGGGTTTCCGTAGACGATTCCAGACAGGAAGCGGCGCAGTCGACCCATCGAGAAGTGACCGATGAAGCCGCCGATCTGCTCCCTGATCTGCTCACGCTCAAACCCTCCCTGAGACTCTGGAGCTACACAAATATCTGACAAAGAAGAAGAAGATCTCAGTTCAGAAAACAGATGTGTTGTGTTGACCAAAGATTGAGATCATGTCAACTTCAGGGCAGTTATTAGATACCTTAAATCTAACTTTAGCATCCAAGGGTCCAAATAAGACCTGACCCTTGTTTTTTCACAATCCATCATTTAGTTGATAAAATGTCACAACATTTTCTTTGTGGCGAAGATGATCTTAAGATGTCTTCTCATGTCAGAAAATCCAGAAAATACTCACTCAGTCTGAAAAAGTATATTTTGGCACTTTTTGACTTTAAACGATTTCTTATGAGAGACTAATTGATTGCTATTTGTCTCAGCTCCTGTCCAACATTATCAATAACCCAAGTTAGAAGTAAGAACAATTTGCAAAATGTTGTTTTATTAGCTTACAGTTGCTGTTTGATACAATGATGGCCAAACTCAACTGTCATCAGTGCTAGACACTATCTCCACAGTGTTGACGGCGTAAGTCAGCTAAATAGAAACTCCTGGCCAGTATGGGGGTCGAACCCATGACCTTGGCGTTATTAGCACCACGCTCTAACCAACTGAGCTAACCGGCCATACGTTGCAAGATTCCTGACAACATTTTTCGAAAATTTGTCCCCACCAGAAGCAAAACCGTGGCTCCATTTTCGACATTGTGTTTGGTGTGACCGCCTTGCACTTAGCTTCTTTGGACAGCAGTTCGCTGAAATGGTAGACCTCGTGCTTTGTATGTGAGAGGAAGTGGAAATCATTTTCAAGGTCTCCATAGCTCCTTTCTGTGCAGAACAATATGTTCTCGACTGTGACTTTCCAAGGGATACTTGAGCTAGCCGCCTCGGTTGAGAGGGGCACCTTCTGCCTTGTCGCATGAAGTCGGAATGAAGATTCCAACCACGAAGGGACTCGAACCCTCAATCTTCTGATCCGAAGTCAGACGCCTTGTCCATTAGGCCATGTGGTCACCTGCTCGCTGAAGTTTTCCTTTTTTCAGATATCTCAGTGGTTGTCACAGAATTCTTGTTGAGAAATTCATCATCAACTGGGGGTCCACTTTGACTGTCGAGTCATCATCGATCTGCCATCATTGTGGATGAAGTTGTTGAGCACCTCCTAGCTTGCTCAGCAGCAGAGGTATCTCCACAGCATGAGTCAGCTAAATAGAAACTCCTGGCCAGTATGGGGGTCGAACCCATGACCTTGGCGTTATTAGCACCACGCTCTAACCAACTGAGCTAACCGGCCATACATTGCAATGTTTCTCACAACATTTTTCGAAAATTTGTTCGCAACAGAAGCAAAAACCATGGCTCCATTTCGGACATTGTGTTTGGTGTGACCGCCTTGCACTTAGCTTCTTTGGACAGCAGTTCGCTGAAATGGTAGACCTCGTGCTTTGTATGTGAGAGGAAGTGGAACTCATTTTCAAGGTCTCCATAGCTCCTTTCTGCGCAGAACAAAATGCTCTTGACTGTGACTTTCCAAGGTGATACTTTCGCAAGTCACCATGGTTGAGATGGGCACCTCCTGCCTTGTCACATGAAGTCGGAATGGAGATTCCAACCACGAAGGGACTTGAACCCTCAATCTTCTGATCCGAAGTCAGACGCCTTGTCCATTACGCCACGTGGTCACCTGCTCGCTGATGTTGTCCTTTTTCGGACATCTCAATGGTTGTCATCATCAACAGGGGGTCCATCTGGGATGCCGAGTCAACATCGATGTGCCACCATTGTGGATGAAGTTGTAGAGCACCTCCTAGCTTGCTCGCTGGTATTCCCCGTTTTTTCTGACAACTCAATGGTTGTCTCAGAATTCTTGTCAAGAAGTCATCATCAAGCGGGGGTCCACTTTGGATGCCGAGTCAACATCGATCCGCCATCATTGGGGGTGAAGTTGTTGAGCACCTCCTAGCTTGCTCAGCAGCAGAGGTATCTCCACAGTGTTGACGGCGTAGGTCAGCTAAAGAGAAACTCCTGGCCAGTATGGGGGTTGAACCCATGACCTTGGCATTATTAGCACCACGCTCTAACCAACTGAGCTAACCGGCCACACGTTGCAATATTTCTGACAACATTTTTCGAAAATTTGTCCCCGACAGAAGCAAAAGCATGGCTCCATTTTGGACATTGTGTTTGGTGTGACTCGATGACCATCACTCTGGATGGCGAGTCAACATCGATCTGCCATCATTGTTGGTGAAGTTTTTGAGCACCGCCTAGCTTGCTCAGCAGCAGAGGTATCTCCACAGTGTTGACGGCGTAAGTCAGCTAAATAGAAACTCCTGGCCAGTATGGGGGTCGAACCCATGACCTTGGCGTTATTAGCACCACGCTCTAACCAACTGAGCTAACCGGCCATACGTTGCAAGATTCCTGACAACATTTTTCGAAAATTTGTCCCCACCAGAAGCAAAACCGTGGCTCCATTTTCGACATTGTGTTTGGTGTGACCGCCTTGCACTTAGCTTCTTTGGACAGCAGTTCGCTGAAAT
Source organism: Lagodon rhomboides (assembly GCA_039737535.1). Taxonomy (NCBI): domain Eukaryota; kingdom Metazoa; phylum Chordata; class Actinopteri; order Spariformes; family Sparidae; genus Lagodon; species Lagodon rhomboides. The sequence continues at coordinate 12,789,146 of CM077807.1, forward strand.
GGTAGACCTCGTGCTTTGTATGTGAGAGGAAGTGGAACTCATTTTCAAGGTCTCCATAGCTCCTTTCTGTGCAGAACAAAATGTTCTCGACTGTGACTTTCCAAGGTGATACTTGAGCTAGCCGCCTCGGTTGAGAGGGGCACCTTCTGCCTTGTCGCATGAAGTCGGAATGAAGATTCCAACCACGAAGGGACTCGAACCCTCAATCTTCTGATCCGAAGTCAGACGCCTTGTCCATTAGGCCACGTGGTCACCTGCTCGCTGAAGTTTTCCTTTTTTTCAGATATCTCAGTGGTTGTCACAGAATTCTTGTTGAGAAATTCATCATCAACTGGGGGTCCACTTTGACTGTCGAGTCATCATCGATCTGCCATCATTGTGGATGAAGTTGTTGAGCACCTCCTAGCTTGCTCAGCAGCAGAGGTATCTCCACAGCATGAGTCAGCTAAATAGAAACTCCTGGCCAGTATGGGGGTCGAACCCATGACCTTGGCGTTATTAGCACCACGCTCTAACCAACTGAGCTAACCGGCCATACATTGCAATGTTTCTCACAACATTTTTCGAAAATTTGTTCGCAACAGAAGCAAAAACCATGGCTCCATTTCGGACATTGTGTTTGGTGTGACCGCCTTGAACTTAGCTTCTTTGGAGGGCAGTTCGCTGAAATGGTAGACCTCGTGCTTTGTATGTGAGAGGAAGTGGAACTCATTTTCAAGGTCTCCATAGCTCCTTTCTGCGCAGAACAAAATGCTCTTGACTGTGACTTTCCAAGGTGATACTTTCGCAAGTCACCGTGGTTGAGATGGGCACCTCCTGCCTTGTCACATGAAGTCGGAATGGAGATTCCAACCACGAAGGGACTTGAACCCTCAATCTTCTGATCCGAAGTCAGACGCCTTGTCCATTAGGCCACGTGGTCACCTGCTCGCTGATGTTGTCCTTTTTTCGGACATCTCAATGGTTGTCATCATCAACAGGGGGTCCACCTGGGATGCCGAGTCAACATCGATGTGCCACCATTGTGGATGAAGTTGTAGAGCACCTCCTAGCTTGCTCGCTGGTATTCCCCGTTTTTTCTGACAACTCAATGGTTGTCTCAGAATTCTTGTCAAGAAGTCATCATCAAGCGGGGGTCCACTTTGGATGCCGAGTCAACATCGATCCGCCATCATTGGGGGTGAAGTTGTTGAGCACCTCCTAGCTTGCTCAGCAGCAGAGGTATCTCCACAGTGTTGACGGCGTAGGTCAGCTAAAGAGAAACTCCTGGCCAGTATGGGGGTCGAACCCATGACCTTGGCGTTATTAGCACCACGCTCTAACCAACTGAGCTAACCGGCCACACGTTGCAATATTTCTGACAACATTTTTTCGAAAATTTGTCCCCGACAGAAGCAAAAGCATGGCTCCATTTTGGACATTGTGTTTGGTGTGACTCGATGACCATCACTCTGGATGGCGAGTCAACATCGATCTGCCATCATTGTTGGTGAAGTTTTTGAGCACCGCCTAGCTTGCTCAGCAGCAGAGGTATCTCCACAGTGTTGACGGCGTAAGTCAGCTAAATAGAAACTCCTGGCCAGTATGGGGGTCGAACCCATGACCTTGGCGTTATTAGCACCACGCTCTAACCAACTGAGCTAACCGGCCAGACGTTGCAAGATTCCTGACAACATTTTTCGAAAATTTGTCCCCACCAGAAGCAAAACCGTGGCTCCATTTTCGACATTGTGTTTGGTGTGACCGCCTTGCACTTAGCTTCTTTGGACAGCAGTTCGCTGAAATGGTAGACCTCGTGCTTTGTATGTGAGAGGAAGTGGAACTCATTTTCAAGGTCTCCATAGCTCCTTTCTGTGCAGAACAAAATGTTCTCGACTGTGACTTTCCAAGGTGATACTTGAGCTAGCCGCCTCGGTTGAGAGGGGCACCTTCTGCCTTGTCGCATGAAGTCGGAATGAAGATTCCAACCACGAAGGGACTTGAACCCTCAATCTTCTGATCCGAAGTCAGACGCCTTGTCCATTAGGCCACGTGGTCACCTGCTCGCTAAAGTTCTCCTTTTTTTCGGACATCTCAATGGTTGTCATCATCAACAGGGGGTGCACCTGGGATGCCGAGTCAACATCGATGTGCCACCATTGTGGATGAAGTTGTTGAGCACCTCCTAGCTTGCTCGCTGGTATTGCCCATTTTTTCTGACAACTCAATGGTTGTCTCAGAAGTCTTGTCAAGAAGTCATCATCAAGCGGGGGTCCACTTTGGATGCCGAGTCAACATCGATCCGCCATCATTGGGGGTGAAGTTGTTGAGCACCTCCTAGCTTGCTCATCAGCAGCGGTATCTCCACAGTGTTGACGGCGTAGGTCAGCTAAAGAGGAACTCCTGACCAGTATGGGGGTTGAACCCATGACCTTGGCGTTATTAGCACCACGCTCTAACCAACTGAGCTAACCGGCCACACGTTGCAATATTTCTGACAACATTTTTCAAAAATTTGTCCCCGACAGAAGCAAAAGCATGGCTCCATTTTGGACATTGTGTTTGGTGTGACTCGATGACCATCACTCTGGATGCCGAGTCAACATCGATCTGCCATCATTGTTGGTGAAGTTTTTGAGCACCTCCTAGCTTGCTCAGCAGCAGAGGTATCTCCACAGTGTTGACGGCGTAAGTCAGCTAAATAGAAACTCCTGGCCAGTATGGGGGTCGAACCCATGACCTTGGCGTTATTAGCACCACGCTCTAACCAACTGAGCTAACCGGCCATACGTTGCAAGATTCCTGACAACATTTTTCGAAAATTTGTCCCCACCAGAAGCAAAACCGTGGCTCCATTTTCGACATTGTGTTTGGTGTGACCGCCTTGCACTTAGCTTCTTTGGACAGCAGTTCGCTGAAATGGTAGACCTCGTGCTTTGTATGTGAGAGGAAGTGGAACTCATTTTCAAGGTCTCCATAGCTCCTTTCTGTGCAGAACAAAATGTTCTCTACTGTGACTTTCCAAGGTGATACTTGAGCTAGCCGCCTCGGTTTAGAGGGGCACCTTCTGGCTTGTCGCATGAAGTCGGAATGAAGATTCCAACCACGAAGGGACTCGAACCCTCAATCTTCTGATCCGAAGTCAGACGCCTTGTCCATTAGGCCACGTGGTCACTTGCTTGCTGAAGTTTTCCTTTTTTCAGATATCTCAGTGGTTGTCACAGAATTCTTGTTGAGAAATTCATCGTCAACTGGGGGTCCACTTTGACTGTCGAGTCATCATCGATCTGCCATCATTGTGGATGAAGTTGTTGAGCACCTCCTAGCTTGCTCAGCAGCAGAGGTATCTCCACAGCATGAGTCAGCTAAATAGAAACTCCTGGCCAGTATGGGGGTCGAACCCATGACCTTGGCGTTATTAGCACCACGCTCTAACCAACTGAGCTAACCGGCCATACATTGCAATGTTTCTCACAACATTTTTCGAAAATTTGTTCGCAACAGAAGCAAAAGCATGGCTCCATTTTGGACATTGTGTTTGGTGTGACTCGATGACCATCACTCTGGATGCCGAGTCAACATCGATCTGCCATCATTGTTAGTGAAGTTTTTGAGCACCTCCTAGCTTGCTCAGCAGCAGAGGTATCTCCACAGTGTTGATGGCGTAGGTCAGCTAAAGAGAAACTCCTGGCCAGTATGGGGGTTGAACCCATGACCTTGGCTTTATTAGCACCACGCTCTAACCAACTGAGCTAACCAGCCACACGTTGCAACTTTTCTGACAACATTTTTTGAAAATTTGTCCCCGACAGAAGCAAAAGCATGGCTCCATTTTGGACATTGTGTTTGGTGTGACTCGATGACCATCACTCTGGATGCCGAGTCAACATCGATGTGCCATCATTGTTGGTGAAGTTTTTGAGCACCTCCTAGCTTGCTCAGCAGCAGAGGTATCTCCACAGTGTTGACGGCGTAAGTCAGCTAAATAAAAACTCCTGGCCAATATGGGGGTCGAACCCATGACCTTGGCGTTATTAGCACCACGCTCTAACCAACTGAGCTAACCGGCCATACATTGCAATGTTTCTCACAACATTTTTCGAAAATTTGTTCGCAACAGAAGCAAAAACCATGGCTCCATTTCGGACATTGTGTTTGTTGTGACCGCCTTGAACTTAGCTTCTTTGGAGGGCAGTTCGCTTAGATGGTAGACCTCATGCTTTGTATGTGAGAGGAAGTGAAACTCATTTTCAAGGTCTCCATAGCTCCTTTCTGTGCAGAACAAAATTTTCTTAACTGTGACTTTCCAAGGTGATACTATAGCTAGTTGTTTTGGTTGGGATGGACACCTTCTGCCTTGTCGCATGAGGTCCGAAAGGAGATTCCAACCACGAAGGGACTCGAACCCTCAATCTTCTGATCCGAAGTCAGACGCCTTGTCCATTAGGCCACGTGGTCAGCTGCTTGCTGTAATTATCCTTTTTTTCTGACACCTCAATGGTTTTCACAGAATTCTCATCAAGAAGTCATCAACAACCGCGGATCCACTTTGGATGCCAAGACAACATCGATCTGCCATCATTGTGGTTGAGCACCTCCTAGCTTGCTCAGCAGTAGAGGTATATCCACAGCGTTAGTCAGCTAAACTGAAATTACTGGCCAGTATGGGGGTCGAACCCATGACCTTGGCGTTATTAGCACCACGCTCTAACCAACTGAGCTAACCGGCCATAGATTGCAATGTTTCTGACAACATTTTTCGAAAATTTGTCTGCAATTTTCACACTAATAAACTTATCTGCAGTTCATGGGTGTAGACATCATTGTAGTATTATTACTCATCATGTGTCAGATAAGATATGTGAGGAGTGCTGAGGGGCCTCAGCTTTTCATGTGGCACAGTTTTCAACCATAAAGGGATTCAAGCCTCAAATCTTCACAATAACCACACTCCTCATCCTTTAAGTGCCACCGTCGACTTTAATCACTCTTTTTGTTTGTAGTAGATTATAGTCGGAGTCAGCAAAACTGTGGAAACCAGAACAATTTCACTCAAAGGTGCAGTTTCTAAATTCAGCACTGAGAGTTTAATTTAGTCATTTTTATGTTTGCAACAGAATGATATCTTTACTTTTTAAAACCCACATTCCCAAGGTATATTAACACCACACACAGACATCTGATGTTACCAGATGTGTCTGTGATACAAAGTAGAAATGAAAGAGGTTTAAAAACAACTGGAAACACGTAATTTGTGGAGTCTTTCCCAGCAGCCTTGAGGGGTCTCTCTGAACCGCTGAAAGCTTTCTAACAACGTAGGAAAACTCTTGTGGAAGTTCATCAAATTGCGTAGATTTCAAGGAGCCTTAAAGATGAAGACACATGGCAGCACAGTGTCTCTTAATGCAACTTGTGTAACTGATTCCCTTATTTTTTTTTGACACTTTTATTGGCACATTTTCTGCACCTTGGACACAATCAGTGTAGTTCTGACAAGAGTTAGTACAAGTTTGAGGAGTCGAAAGTACGGTTAAAGATGTTGGTATCCTTCTTACCGAGGCGCCCGTCCAGTCGAACGAACAGCTCACAGATGCTGAAGGCGATGGTGGTGTGAGCCGGGATGACGATGGCCTTGTCTCGACCCTTGGGATTTCTGCCGTCGTCGATCTGAAACTGAAGCATTAACAGAGAGATAACTGACAGGAATAGTGTGTTGGAGAAAAAAGACAGATTTAAAGCTAGTGACTTTGTGGACAAATGTAGTAGTGCTTCCACCATCGAAACCATAAAATATAATGTCAAATTGAAATGAAATTGTTTGTTTGTGTGTTACCCTCATTGTAGTGCCTCTCATCCCTGCGTGGACCGTCAAAGAGCACTGACGTGTGGTTCGGATGCTCTCCACAACAACACAAAGTATGCTGCGTCCGCTGTCCTTGGACTGACGGACCAGGCAGTGATCCAGGTCCACTTTCCTGAACAGAAATCCTCATGAAAAACAGCAGTTTGACATTTTGGGAATACCATTACCAGTATAGACAGTGTTACAGAGTGATCTTTAGTGGTGCCATAACGTGATTTTTGTTAGCTCTATACTGCTTCTCTGCTAAGAGCTAAGCTAGCTGTCTCAAGCTAACAGAAGGCAAGTACCAGCACCTCGCTAACACGTTACAAAAAAATAAAGTTTTGACAGTTTTTGTAGCTACAGATTGATTGAATAGTAACAGAGCCAGGCTAGCTGCTTCTCAGCTAACTGGCTAAGCTAACTGTTTGCAAGTAAAGACGTAAAAGTGGTACGATCTCTTTAGTGAACTCTTGGCAAGAAAGCTAACAAGTTAACGTGCTATGTCTTGTATTGTCTTCATGTATGTAGCTTCTGTATGTGTGCCAGTGTAGAATAACATATCATTTATTCATCCTTACGGGGAAAACCCTCATCTCACGTTCCCTCTGTCACGAGGAGGTCAGAGGTCAGGTATCAACTTATAGCTGTTGTTAAGGAAAATGAACATGGATCTAGATATAATGTCACATTTGTATGGAGATAAATAGATTTATGGGCTCATGACTGCTGACTCTTAAGATACTTATACCGACATCTCTCTTTCCAAAAAGATAAATAATTAATCAAAAATAGGTCATTTAACTTGGTTATTAATAAAACATTGCAGAGATGGCACTTATCTAATCTGCCTTAAGTGATACGATGATGATTACGTTGCTTTGATAAGAGTGCACACTGAGCAGCTGCTAGCACATATATTATGTCGTGTTACCTGGAGTTGAGTTCTCGCAGTAAGGTGGGCACCTCCAGCTCGTGTTTGGTCACGATGCCGAAGGAGGCTTTGACGGCCACGGAGTCTGACCCGCTGATGTTGAACCCCACATCGTTGATGAGGTGGTTTCCCAATCGACCGTTGAGGGCTACGTCTGATTTGTCCTCGTAGTTGAGGAGCTGATAGGAAGACACTCCTGTTTCAGAAGAAAAATAAGTACATTTATTGAAATAATGTTCATTACAAGTGACTTTAGAAATTGTTTTTAATGCAAAACATATGAGTTAACTGATTATTCTGATTTTTACAAGTTAAAATTAGTTCCAACTCTTAATGTAACAGTGGTAACGGTCCAACAACAAATATTAAAAGCAGTATTTTTCTGCATTGAGTACTTCTACTTTTGATCCTTAAAGAACATTTTGCCAATTATTGAATATTTTTTTACTTAAGTTGCATTTTTAGTGCAGGGCTTTCCCCAATCTTAAATGTGAGTATCATTTTCTCGTATCACACATCTGTTTAGCTAAGGTTAGGTAGCTCACTTGGTGCTTGGAAGAGCTGCCCAAAGTTAAAGCAACTGATGTACTCTTGCAAAAGCGAGCAGTAAAGTTCTGACCTCATTTCTGCTTTTCTTCATTTTAGTAGCCAGCTAGTCTAGCTTACTGGCTAACCTTGCTAGTGAGATGCTAAAAACACAATTATTTTGTTGGTGTGAGGCGTTAACGTTACTGTAAAGTTGACAGGAATTAAACGTAAAATGGATGTACGTCACACTACAGAACTAAAATTCTAGTTGTAATCCCTAAATTAAAAGAACACAAAGATTTTAAGTTCCATTTGATAGAAAGGTGCAACCACAAAAAAAAAAACCTTGAGTCATATTTTCCAGACCTGAAGCTTCTTGAAGGCATAAAACTAAGAAAATTCTATATTTAAATGTAAATTTATCCTCTTTTTCCGACATCTGTTTCATTACCGTACCTGCTGTGATCTCTTTCTCCCCTACCAGGATGTCTTTCAGTGAGAAGGGGGTCGAGGCGTACTTGGTCTTCTTCCAGAAATGCCTCTTCCTCTTCCTCATCACCAGGCTGAGGGGCTGGTAGCGGTCGGCCTCGCTCAGGCTCGGTACGGGGATCAACCTCCCCGTGTCTCCCACCTGCTTCACAAAGTTCTTAGTGGCTGCTGCGAACATTTCCGATGATGCATGAGTATCAAACCAGGTAAAAAACAAATGTCTCCCTCTATTCAGAAATCACCTCCAAGTGTCACAGACTGGTTGCTGGGACCATCATGTGTGGTGAGCTCAGAGCTGTTGAACAATGGGGGGAGCTAATTCGGGAGTGTTCTTTTGGACTCGTGAAATGTTAAATAATGCAGGTGGTGCGTAAGGGAATACGGGACAAGGTGTGTGTTAACCTGATAGGTCACTGTAGGCCGGCAGCTTCCTGTCACATGGCAAATGGGGTGGAAAAAAGCTAATTATAGGATCATTGTCTTAGACATACAGCATACATGACTTTTTTTAAATGCTGACTAAAGCCTGAGCTATGATTACAAGTCTTTATCTTGTCCTGGACATGTTTCTCTTCGACTAAAACATCTGTTTTGGCCACGAGCCTTTGTCTCAAAGCCTGAAAAAAGGCTCTGGATTATTTTTTCGGGATGTCTCCGTGGTTTTTGTCAGATCTAATGTTATTTCATGGCAGCCTCTTTTTTTTAGTTTGGATAATGTCCACCTTCCTCTGCTCACAGTGTGTGTGTCCTGCGTGCTCTCGTGGGCCGACCTCTCCTGTGGTTACGCTGCTGTCTCGTCTATACATCCCAAAATAACTCGTAGGTTGGTGGAAGGATTTAAATGCCACATGTAAGAAGCTTTAAAGCAGCTGAGATCAGTTTTTAGTTTTCTATACGTTACACTCTGTAATTTCTTGACTACTTGTTCCAAAAGAGGCATGATTTGAGGAAAAAAAATCCTCACACTGCAATTTATACTTGCATGCAGCTTTGCCAGCTCTTTGAAATATCAGGAGCAACTATCATACATCATAAGGGGTTGAATCTCAGTTTATCCAACCTCGGTTCACCGACGTTATCAGCGAGTACCCACAGTGTCACTTAGTCGTACTATGAAATGCAGTATTTGCAAATTGTTTTCCAGAGTTTCATACAAATGCAGTGATTTTTAAGTATTTCAAAAATGACTGAACAATTAATAGAAATAATATTGAAATCACAATATTCCCAAGTGCAGTAACCAAACTGCAGGAGCTCCAATTTTCTTTTGATTAATGTAAAATATGTGCCCACAAATGCAAAAATTACCATTCCCACTAAAATCGTGACTCATATCTACCAAATTAAACAGTAGGAGTCTAGTTTTGAGTCTACTGATACAGATACTCAATTATTTACCAACCCTTACAATTATTTTGGTTAGTCGGAAACAAAGTAATCGACACAGTTTTATTATTGATGCTCGTATTAATACTAAGTTAAGACTTATAGGTAGCATGGCAACACTGTCTCCTAGAAATTACTTACCAACTTACCATTACCTACTCCCTTATTGTGACGATATCCAGCCAGCGTCACGTTTCCCTTAAAACGTATTTGATATCGCAAATTGTGTCTCCCCGTGTTTTCCCCACGGTATGTTTCTGGTTTTCTTGTTCCTCGTGTTTGTACTGGTTTGAACTTTTGCTTTTTCGTTATATTACTGGTTTTTGTGGTTAAATAAAGCTCCTCACCTGTTTACCAAAACGTAACAAACATAATTTCAAGGAGAAATAGTTGCATAAACATGAACAATTTAGTTATTGATTGACCCGTGCAAACCAACCAGCCTCAACTGTCCAAATAATGAATCTAGACAACACTGACCATCACTTGAGTGACTCCCAACTAAGAGTAATTTAACCATAGCGTACAAGTCTACTGATTGACATATTCTGTGTAAAATCACAAATGTTAAAGAGCCACTTGAATGAGAGGAACATCTTTCAGCATGCAACTCATCAATGGGGACAGTTTTTAAACAGAATAACTCAAAGATGGTTGATTGTCAGAGCTTACAGTACAGCTGTGATGGTTAGAAAAGATACTGAACATGTATTCATTAAAAGACCAGCGTACATCCCCTGACAGTACGTACTGATGCTTTGATAAAAGTCTAAAAAGACATGCTCAGTATCTCAAGAGGAGCTACACAAACACCGGCTGTTTCACTTTTTGCTTTGACACTCGTGACCTTTGGTTAAAAGGATATCTTCTGTAACCACCAGTTCATCACACTGCATGAAAAAAAACTATGAATGTACAGAAGCTGAGCTCTCATCTGATGGAGGAACCGTCTTCCCATCTGCCTCGGTCTCTGTCCCCCCGTGGTTCTGCCTCTTTAATGGGAAATCCGTCTGTTCTTCAAGCACCTGAAACACTTCCTGACCAAAGTTGTTCAGCAGAGGAAACAAGTGAAACTCCACCTCGTACACTGACAGAAATGTGACTTTTACGGGCTTTATAACTCAACTCAGAAGAAAAACACTTGTTAGGAATACAGTGTAGGGAACAACAGCAAAGAAGTTGTGATGTTTTCTTTAGTTGTCTACCTCCGGGACGCCGCCTCAGGGACCCACGATCTGCTCGACGCACCGTCTTGGCGGAGCTTCGCCCTGGAAAACACATCAGATGAATGTAACATGCACATTGTAAAGTGCTCAGGCTGGAGCAGTGAACAGATTTAGGTCAGCAAGTCAGATTTCAGGTAGACAGAAAAACAAACAAAGGGTTTCTTTATTTCAGGTACAACAAAGACTTGAAGACTTTATATTAATACTGGAGTTCATCATCGACAGTTGACATGAGGGAAAGTCTCCAAAGCTGGAATAATGCTTCACCAGGCTGCACAGGTTTTGTTCGTACACGTTAGCATGTGTGTTTACTTGTACAGGTTTAGGGGTTTTAGTGATAAGCGGCAAACATCCATCGAGCTTGAAGGTGCCGTGTCTGGACCGAGGCACCGTCGACATCATCACCTGTCTTCCAGCAGCTTCTAATTCATTCCAGTCTCGCTTTTCGTTGGTTTTTGGTGGACTCTTGCCCATCCTGACCAATTTTCTCTCAGCAGCAAGTGATAGTTGATGTTTTCTTCCCGATCGTGGCAGTGACGCAACTGTGCAACCTTAAACGTACAAACAATTGTTTGCGAGTTGGTCTTAGGACCTGAAACTGCTCAATGCTGAGCTCCTTAGACTTTCCCATTGTAGTGTTTGTGACTGAGTCTAGTGGCTGCATCAATCGTAGTTAGCCAAAAGGTTAGCTAAAACGCTCTGTAGCGCTGAGGAGAGCTTTTCTGTTTACCTTGGAAGTTGGAAGTAGGTGCTAGGAATGACGTTGTATCCGAGTTGACCGCGTTTCAGTACAACAAGTTAGAATTCAAAGATATACTTTCTCTTTTGAGTTTGGCGGTACTGTGCCACTGAATGAATTAGCCAGAAATTAGACAGAATTAGCCATCTTGGATTTTTATGAATGGGGTTGAGGAGGTTTTGTCACATTACACTTATAATTTGATCCATTGTTTATTTGAAAAAATATTGTTTAAAGCAGTTTTTATTAGAATGACATGATGCTGAGGTGGAATATTATATCTATTTTAAATTTCGACAATCCTTTCTCATCCATTTTGTCATTTAAAACTACCAGCAAAATGTAAAACAGTGACTGTGACTGGCATGCTTGGTGTTTCTTTAGGCTCCTGAATCATCGAGACATGAAACATTTGGTTGTTTAAATCAAGCAGACGTCGTTCTTGAACCACGAAGCAGTCAAGGTGGAGCGAACATGTGGATATCCTGAAAAGAGAGGCCCGACTTTCGAACGTCTTTCCTCGGCAGCATCATCCAGCCCGTCTTCTTTCATCAGTCTCTTTTGGCTGGACAGATTTAATGCAGCCTTTAATTAGCTACATCTTTCAAGGCAATTGCATGAGCCCTGAGGAGGAGGCTGGCCTTGAAATAAAGCAAGAGAAAAAAAGAAAAGATGATTGAGGAGGAGGAGGAGGAGGAGAGAGAGAGAAGCAGGGAGAGAGGTGGAGGGGAGCTTGTTTCAGTTTGCAGTGATCGCTCATCCAGGAGCCTGTTCCACTCAGGGATATTTGGATTTTTCAGTCTGGATGCTGTAGCTCGGGGTCGGGCTCTCTCTGACTTGTGAGGACGCTGCCTGTCTGGCATCCAGACATGGACCCCTCATTGCGCTCTAGGATTACCGTCTGCCTGGTCATCGCCTTGGCTCAGGTGATCGCCGTGACCTGCCAAGAAGATGCCAAGAACGGTGAGTGACAACCCGACAAATGTGACCGCTGCCTCTGTCCTCTGATTGGTTTTTCTGCGTTGATACCTGATACGTTGGAGTTGCTGACAGGTTTATTCAAAAGGGTCATAAAAATGTGTTGGCTTGCTTCTGTGTCTGTGGGCGTTTATGGTGAAATAAACATGCATAAACAGTTCGTTTAATACCTGGAAAAGTTACTTTTTCACATTTGTTTTATGTTTAACTCTTGACACCGATGTTTCCTCCAGGTTTTCTGTCGTTTAGGGATTTATGATTGGCTAACCAAGCCCTGACAAGACATTTCCATCTGTATTTTTTTATGAAAGTGACATGTTTTTGCAGGTGTGTTTGTGTTTCCCATTCCTTGTTTATGATATCTCTCTTAGGAAGTGGTTTTGGGAAGTTGCTCATCTCTTTCGTGTTGTAGGTTTTAAGTGAAACTGCTCTTCCTACCAGCGACCGGACCACACTGGCCTTGTGGGTTTTTGGGATCTAAAGGTATAAATCACACCCACAACCTGGACCAGAAAGGTTTATTACGCCTTAATGAGGCACCACTTTCGTGTCTTCGCGAGGCTGCTAAGTGATGATTAAGAGTAGCTGCAAAACCTTTCAGGAATTAAACAGAGACGGAGAAAGTGATGGCGAGCTTTGATCGCCTTGAGGCTAAATTGGTCTCACACTGCTGAGACTGAAACTCCAAATCAAGACGATTTCTCACAGACGGAGATGTGGCCGAACTAAAACAAAATGTCCCAGTGGATGTGATCCTGGGTCAAAAATATCTTCCCCCCCTACAGGCTTGCAGCGCTCACTAAAGCACGCGTAGGGCTGGCCGGGCTATTTCAGTGCGAGGTCGAGGCTGAATGACGGGGTTTTGGGTGCCACGGCTATAATGATGTGGCCTCGCAGATGGGACGGACAAAAGCAGGCCACTAATTTTGGTCAGACTTCGGGCCAGAGGCAGACAAGACACACCCAGAATGAAAGGATGCTGGATATGAAATATGCCTCGCTCGCTTCCTTCCAAGTTCACCTCCACTGAAGCAGCAAAAGAAGAATGTCTTTACTTATAGATGTCTGCAGATCCCTAAAGGTTATGACATGTGTAGTGTCTGTTTCTGGGAATGATTATGTGTCATTTCAGTGCTGTACTCATTCTTGATCGACAGGTGTGTCACTACAGGCCCAAAACTGAGGAAGGGCTGTGATTCTAGCAATGTAAAGATGATTGTTGTTCATCCAACAGTGGCATAAAAACAAAAAAGTGATTTAACAAACATAAACAGAAGTGGCCCTATATTATACCCACTGACCAATAAGAGCTTCTGTTTAGTATTGTTAAAGAGATTTGCAAAAAAATACACGTATTCACTTTCTTCCAGGAGTTTGATGAGGAGATCCAGTGGTGGACTCACGATGTTTGAGGGCCAGGGGCGGAAAAATTAAAAAGGGCACCAACTGTTTGCGGTGGGGCACCAGCGCACAGAAAGTCGTGATACATTTAAGTTTTATCCACCAGTGAGACGATTTAAATCACTCTCTTGCCTGTATGCTAAATAAAGAAGCTCTTAAAACTTAGCTTAGCATAACGAGACGAAGTCCCGCCCTTTCCTGGTTTCCTTCATGGACCGTGGTTGATGGCAAGAGACGCATAATTTTTTAAAATCTTGCTTGAACTTTGCCAATAATTACACATATGATGTTCGTCAGTAAAAAAGATTATTTTACAAGTTAATAAAGTCACAGTTCATTGTAAAGATAGTTAAGTATCATTTAGTTTTGTGTGAAAACATTCGGTAAACTACATCGTCGCTGACACGGCTATGTTTGAAAAAGGTGAAAATTGCAGCTAGTCTGTCCGCGTTATCTGCAGTTATGTAGCGCGCTAGCTAATACACAGGAGCGACTGTACAAGGTTTTGTTGAGCGTTAAACGAGACAATGTAACTTGCGACTTTCTCAAGTTTAAAAGTGATCTTTGAAATTGACAAACACGTTTAATTCATGGTTCAAGACTTTGCCCATTAAAGAATGGAGGAAACAGCTAACAGTGACGAAAGGGCTCATGTCATCCTCACAATTAGCTTAGCATAAGGAATGGAAAAGGGTGGTTAGCCTGGCTTTGTCAGATGCTAACAAAACCACCTGCTAGCATTATTTCCTGGCAGAGCTTCAGCTGGTTGTCTTGTCTTCACTGTTAACGTTTTCCCACTGCTTCCAGTAATTTTGCTAAGCTACGCTAACAGGCTGTTAGCTGTGTCGTAAAGACATGAAACTGGTATCAATCTTCTCATCTTACTCTTTAAATTGAGTGAGCGCCTTTACATACACTATTTCTTTAACGTAAATAAGTTAGCAGTCGAAATAGAAGGTTTTTTTTGCTAATTAGACGTTAAGATTAATATCCATGTATCACCTGTTACATATTGGTTGGAACCAGTGCAACACAAGTAATTAATAAGTCCGCGCAAAGATTAAATGAGCATAACCTTCCTGCAGCTTACCTTTCATCTGCTCTCCTGCCCCGTGAATCATCTCATCACTTGTGGGAGTCCCAAGTGTCATTTGAAGCTGAATTCAGATGCTCTGTTTGTTTCAGAGCCAAGCATGTCAGTTGTTGTTGTTGTGAAGGAAACAGAGATTTATGACTCTGGCTGTCAGCTTGTTAAGACGATGAGCAGCCATTTTAGAGTTTAGCGTGCTGTTCTTGGCTCGGTGTATGAGAATGTGTGTTTGTTTGTATGTATGACTTGAGATGGGAGGAACTAAAATATGCAGACTTCAGTGTATTTGTATCTTACAGGGTTAAATAAGATGAGACAATATTGGATTTAATGGACTTTCATTCGGGGAAATTACTGCAGTGATTCTGTTACCGTGGACGTTATAAATGTAACGTACGTGTGAATCAATAGAAGATTCCTCTTAAATAGTTTCATTTAAAGGAGTTAGACCTGAGGAGGTGGAAGTATCACATATGTTGTAAGAAAACAGCAAAGATTACCTCTAATTCAAGTTGATTTCTTGACAAAAACAGAAAAAATAAACATAATTTTGTGTTTTTTACTTTTTTGTGATTCTCTTATAACTTGGCTGCAAAACAGTTAAAATAAAGAAGATGAAAAATGCTTATTAATCAAATTGTGACGTGTCCTTGGACCCCCCTGGAGTGCAGTTTACATGGGCGGACTGTTGTTTTATAATAAACCTGAGCTGAGGAGGTTTAGGCGTCTGCAAACCACAAGGTCAGAGCGCTGCACGGACAGTTTCCACTTAAAACGAAGCCCTCACTTAGTCATGATAATTGCTCTCATGCTCTAAATCCAAGCTATAATCACATTTAAATGCCTACAAAATATAGTTTTGGGTCACAGGAGTCTGTAGGTTGTGATTTTGCTGCAAAACGTCTGTGTAGAAAATCAGAAACGAGAGCTTTTCTTTAAAGAAGGCAGTTACAGAAGTTAAGAAACAACCTGCCGCTCATAGATTCTGTAGTTTCCTACATGCTGCAGCCTGCGAGTCGCTCCTCAGGGTGAAGCCGGTCGGTGCTCCGGGTGTGGCACCTCTCTGCTCTCCCAAATAAAGGCGAAACCACAAGTTCTGCCCGAGCCCAACGTATAATACAGCCACTGTGGTTTCCCCTGAAATAACTTGTGCTTTTGAAAACGGGCCTCGCTCGCGGGGAGAGGCCCCACCACATAATTAGTACTTACAGCAGGACGTCACTAAACTGCCTGAGCTTAAATATGCTCGCGAAGCTCGTAACAGGTGGCTATATTTGATTTTTTTCCCCTTTTCTTTTTAGATTTTTACAATTTTTACTATACTTTTCTTTCTTTTTTTTTAAATACTGACAGACAAAAGAGGGTTTAGGGTTTAAATACTCACCAGTAGGGTCTAGATTGACAAAAATATCCCCCTTAATTATGTTTTTAATGACATTTAACACATTTGTCCCTCAAAGCTACATGCCAATAAGGAATCTTAATTCCATTTCTGAACATTTTGTTCAGAACAAGTTAAAATTCTTGAAAGATTAATATTTACAACCTGCAAAAATGAGTTAAACAACAACAGCTGATGCAAGTTATCAAGTCTAAAAATCATGTTTTTAATTGAAAGAAATTTTTCTTTCAATTGAAAACATGATTTTTAGACTCTACTTTTAACCCTACTTTTTCCTTTTTTCTCAATATACGTGCATTTGCTCCAAAAGACAATTAAATTACAGGATTCTGGGTGCACATCTTGGCATGCCTCTTGATTACATGACATATAGATAAGATGAATGTTGTGTGCTCATGTGAAAACTATAGGTCTCATCTAGTGTCAGACAGACAGAGATGATTACATACTTACAGTACAGACACTTTTATGGACACATTTACAGCCAGGAGCTGTCAGACTCAACCACAGTCTAGTCACTGATTGAAGTGCCTTGCTCAAGTGCAGCTCCGTGGCAATTTGCCTGAAAGTGTTTATCGTTACTCGAGGACATCGAGTTCTTTGAGTGATAGTTTTGGTTTTGTGTAGAGATCAATGAGAGCAGATTTACCTGCTCTGTCTGGTTTTCTGTGGACATAAACCACTAAAAAATCAGAGGTGTAGGAAGTATTCAGATATTTTTCTTGTATAAAATTAGCAAGATAACAAAGTAAAAATACTCAGTTACAAGTAAAAGTCAAGTACAAAAAAGTATTGGCATCAAAATAAGTGAAGAAATGGCCAATTTCAGACTAATTCATATGTTGTATTAATGATGCATTAATCCCTTTAATGTCACAGCTGACAAAGATGTAGTTCAATTTAACTACCTAAAAGTAGCTGCTAGCTGTAGCTGCCGTTAGCTAGTTGGTAGTTAGCCGTGCAGCTAGCATTCGGACTGGGAGCTCGGGGAGTGTTAGCATGGGGCTAGCTGGCGAGCATGCTAACTTATTTAGACATCCCAGCAACACATTAAATAGACATCGTAACTTCAAATGTTGACAAAATTTGATAATTTTGGTAAAAATTTAACTCAAATTTGTTCATATTGCCCCTTTTAGATACTTCTGGGTCGCCCAATCAATAATAATACATCATAATTTATTAGCTGTTTAATATTTTGGGGGAATGACATACTTTGAATACTGTGATTCATGTTGTAAGCTTCTTTATAAAATATTGAATAAAATGAATGAAGTTTGGTGAGAGAAAAAAGTGGATGATGAAAATGAAGCAGCAGCAGAGGCTGTTGTATATTCTGACATAGACTCCAAACACAGCTGGATACTACACTTCCCATGATGCAACTGAGCAACACCTACCATTATAAAGCAGTTTTAAAGTCGCACTCCAGTAAATCTGTGGAATTTCCCCGTGAGGTCGGCAGCAGCTTCAGTTTATTGGCTCAGTGTAATTTACGCCTTTTTAATTTCACGTCTTTATCTGAAGTCTGTTGCAGTGAAAGACTGAAAACAATACTTAGCTTGTGAACTGAAGAGAGCGATGAGGTTGGCACTCTTTAACTTTCTATGACAGTTATTAGTGATGGAATTTAACTAAGCACCATTTTATGGTATTCAAAGGGTTTTTTAGTTAGAGACAGTTTGAGTTACATTATACAAAATGAGATTTTAAAGAAAATACATGTTGAGCTTGTTCACTGTGATACAGGAAATAGTTAAAATGAACTTTTTCTTTATGGAGGACTGAAACTGCCAAAATAAAAAAAATCATAATAAATCGACCAAAACAACAGTAAAGAAATTATAGTTACTACATTGGTAATAATGAGATTATATTACTTTTACTGCATCTCCTTTTATTTCGTTAATTTTACTTAATTGATTAAAGTTATATGGAGTCAAAGGAGTGCCATTAAAAAAGAATAAATCTGTAAAAGAATAAAATGTGGTAATATGAAGAGGCATAAATACAAGAAATAAAAAGTTCAGGAATATAAATGCAAATAGCAAAATATTACAAATATGTTTCTATTTTCCCATTTTTATTTACATGTTAATTTCTGTATATATTCATTTATATATTTGAAATATATATAATTACATATAAAATATTCCTTATTTTCTTCCGTATAACTTCAACATTTTCCTCTCAGTTATGACTCTAAAGGATTTTTAAAAAAATGGGAAATATGAAGACAAATAACAAAACATAAAATTATAATTATATGCATCTTAGATTATGTCCATTAATTAATTATTTACCACTCAGTTTTTTGGCCCTCCTGTGACTCCGTAGGTACCGTCAGTGTTCATCCTCTATCGTCCCCATTAAAGATACATTTTCACTCCCATACAGAAATAATATTTATCTTTTATGATCACAACTTTCATCAGGAATAAATCTGATTTTCACATTAAATTTTCAAGGTCACAGAGCCCCAGTGGCCTAATGGATAAGGCACTGGCCTCCTAAGCCAGGGATTGTGGGTTCGAGTCCCATCTGGGGTGGTGTGATTTTGTCCTGATCCAGCTGTTAGTACGAGAACAATAGGTGTTCCACACATGCTTGGATCTATTGATGCATGAAGGCAGGATGCAAAGCAATGTATGGGTGCACCCTAATGGCCAAAATTGGGAAGTGCAGCTAGTTTCCTTGTTCTTTAATCATTTGGGTTAGTTTGAACTGATGTAATTTTGGTCTTAGCCATTTCTGTTTCACGTTTGTTTTGATTGGACTGTTTTAGATCCACAAATTAAAAAAAAATTGTGTCCCTCCATAAATCCTTGTTTTATGTACTAATACCTACGAATGTCTCCAACACGCAGAAAGTGTTTCACGAACCTCTGGAGTGTTTAAAGTTGGTGTACGTGACGCCGTTTACCGTTGCTGCTCTTGCTTGACTCAGACAGCTGCACAGAAAACGGACAGGTCTACTCCAACAATCAGATATGGAGCCCCGAGTCGTGTCGAGTCTGTGTGTGCGACACGGGGACTGTAGTGTGTGAGGACGAGGTGTGTGAGGAGCTCAGTGGCTGCCAGACGGCTGTGACTCCGGAGGGCGAGTGTTGCCCCGTGTGCTCGACCGCAGCACCGACTCACAGCACAGACACTGACGCTGCAGGTAAATGGAAATGAACACTGGATAAACACCTTCAGCTCTCTTTCCGTTGGTGTGGCACATCATTATGGGGTTTTTCTATCAGTGTGACGATGAGGGAGTTTCAGGGAGCACTGTTTGTAGTCAGTTGTAAGATCTTTTAAAGGAAAAGTTCACCCAAAAATGACAAACCGGTCATTATCTACTCACCCACATGCTGATGGAAAGTCAGACAGGCTGCACGCTAAAGCTTTTAGCTCTTAGCAGCTAAAGTTTAGATTTCGAGAAATGTTTTGTGGACTTCTTCTCTAATGACGTAAATGTTGATTGCACGATGTAATGGCTGTCGAATAATGACACCATTGGCTTTTAGATTTGTTCCCTGTGAACTTCGCTTTGTGCAATTTTGTCTGCCACCGGAAATGAAATCTCTCAGGAATCTGAATGCTTTAACATTAACTAAACTTTTTTCTTGCGTTGGTGGTCATTGCTACTGTGAGGATGCTTGTCTGTTTATACCTTTAATCCTTTTAGTTTTTAAGTGTTGGCAGAGACTTGGTATAAGTGGTGCTGGTATTGGTATGTATACCTGTGTGGTTGTGCAGAGAGAGTTTCTACACACAGGTGATGTTCCTCTGGAGTAATAAACTGATTTCTGCTGGTAATGTAATTTAAATACAAGCAAAAACAAGCCAAGAAGATGACATATTCTGACTGAGTCTGCTGCAGAAGACAACAGGACCAGTGGTGCTTCCGTCTTTTCAAGCTACCATTTGTACGAAAGTTGATTTTTGAGTCTGACCTGAACTAGAAAGACCATTTTTTTTGGGTCATTAAACCAAATGGCTTGTCTTCATACAGGAAACACAGCTGGGTGTTAGAATCATCAAACTTGTGCCGTGTGGTCGGTTGACGCCAAGTCAAGGTGCCACTGGTCAAGTGTTGACTCATGAGTGCCATACGCTGTCATAAACTGTGGTTCAAGCGTTACTCCAGCCATTTCTCTTCAACCACAGACTCCACTGAGGAAACCAGTTTTCCCATCACTGTGTTTACAGGTTTTTGAGCAATTATACCCACAAGAATCATGATTGTTTCCTCTTGGTTTAAACTTCTGGATCGGCTCCACTGGAGCAGAAGCTCCGACCTTTTCAGAGTTAAAATAGACCAGCTATTATTGTGACTAGTCTTCTTGTTTATTACAGTAAGGAAATAGAAACTTTGTGATACCTTAAAGACCTGTAGCTGTGAACAGAGAGTTTTTCTTGGAAGTCCTTTGTCTTTTGGCGTACAGAAATCGGTTGATACAAGACGTAGAGACTGTAGTTTCCATGATTGAAAACCCCATAATGATGTCCAGACTTCACCAGCACTGCCAACTGAAAGGGACTCAGCCACAATACTGACGCCCGTTGCTGTTCTGTCTCATGAAGATACCTGCACTGAAAACGGAAAGACCTACTCCCACAATCAGATATGGAGCCCAGAGCCGTGTCGGATCTGTGTGTGCGACACGGGGACTGTGGTGTGTGAGGAAGTGGTGTGTGAAGAGCTCAGGGACTGCCAAACAACCGAGGCCCCAGAGGGCGAGTGTTGCCCTGTGTGCTCCACTGCAGCACCACAGCCTCCTAGCACGGACAATAAAACTGGTAATAAATATTTTATTGCACCTGGCGGAGGAGATTTAAATGTGGGTCTGTATGTTCCATAAATATCCACATTTATAAATCCACCTTCAGGGTATTTATGTGGATTTTTATGTGTTTTTTACTGTCAGATAATAAAGATAAATGACAATCATAGCTCTTGTAACGTGCTAAAATTTAGAAATCAACTCCCTCATCATCCTTTGTTGTCATTGTTACCTTTTAACATCTGTTTATTGCCCAAAAGTCCTTCAATTTCTTCACGATTTTTGTGTTTCATCCCAAATCTTTTCCTGTCTTGTTGTCTTTGGCATCTATTTTTCTAAAGTGGTGTTGTTGTAACATGTATGATACAAGTTTTTACTCTATTTGGCACAAATTTTAAGCTGCTTTCACTGAAATGATGTACTCGCCTTCAGACAGTACAATACATCCTTCTGGTATTGAAAAGTCAAAATTACGATGTTGGTGATCATCCCGGTGGTTTCGAGATACTACCCTAGGTTTGCAATACATATGAGATCAGAAATGGTTTAGATGTGCATTGCATGGAATTCTTTGTACCCTGTCAGTGAAATTAGCTAAAAATGGGTTAAGGCTGACTCACCAGATGCAGACTGTTGGTGTAAGCCAGCCATTGGGCGCCCTGGTGCTACCTAGCGTTTTCAAATTCCCCGTCTGTACAGTAAACAACAACCTCTGAGCTAGAAACCTGCACGCTGAAAATGAAAAGTTACCCTAACCTTACAGACGTAAACAAGTTAGCAGAAGTTACCTTTTCTGTTTGCAGGGATTTAGTCATTTTAAAAGTTCCCCTGCTGCTATTTTGAAGAGCCAAAGTCGCTGCAAGGCTGCAGGTCGTTTATCTCAATTTCCAGGTGTGTTATATTGGACTATTGGACTCAAGGGTTTAGCCCACAGTAAACTGGAGCAAAAGACTGAAAAGAGTGCCCCCTCTTCTATTCATTCAATCGATAATCAATTTTGAAATCAAGGAAATACAAAAAAACCTATAAACACCTGGTCTCATGCCTTTGAATGTTGTTTTTACACCAACTACCAGCTGACAGAGAACGACTCTGGGCACTGATGTCACTTGCTGTTGTTTTCCACAAAGATTCCTGCACAGCGGACGGCAGAGTCTACTCCAACAATCAGATATGGAACCCCGAGCCGTGTCGACAGTGTATATGTGAAGCGGGGTCGGTGTTTTGTGAGGACGTGGTGTGTGAGGATGTAGGTGACTGCAAGACCAAAGAGACGCCCGAGGGCGAGTGCTGCCCAGTGTGTTTACCTGACACTCAAACTGGTAAAAACTGGAATGTAACCTGCACATTAGTCTACGAAAACTTCTTCTGCGGATGCATCCTGGTTATTCTCTCGCAGTCAGACGATCCTTCCATCGTTGTCAGGACTGCTGGTGCTTCTATGTCATCTTCCTCCCCGCCTGAAGCTCTCGTCTTCAGGCTCCATCTTGTGCACACGACCTTGAAATGTTCATTTTATTTCTACAATATTGTGTTTGGAGTTTGCCTTTGACTGTATTCTCAGTTTGCAAAAAGGAATACATTGAATTTTTGCCAGATAAGATCACTTCTCAACTGACCTTTGTGCAGCAAAAACACTGGTGGCATCATTTGACAGCCATTTTGGGAAATAATGGAGCCGCTACCAACTTTTCTGCCACACAAAAGGAAGTTGAGCAAGTAGCTTATTTACCAAATAACGTGTATTCCTCTGGGAAATTTCTGTGTCATGTTTTTTATTGCACTTTTGATGATGGTAATTGTCATATTTAATTTCATTTACACTTATTATGAGTTGCTTTCTCTTTCAGCACAAATTAAGGCTCAAAATGTGGAAATACATTTTTAAATTAATTGTTCTTTCTTCAAAATCGTCGACCTTTTAAGGCTCCTATGTGATGGATTTTAATATTTGTGACTTTGGCGACTCCTAATGGTCGTTTGGAGGATGCTAAAAGCTACAAAAAAATCTCGACATAGGGGCTAGCATGAAAGATTAGCATGTTAGATAATGCTGTAAGAATTTGAAATTTAATGTTTAAAGAAAATGATTGCCAAGAGTTAGATGAGAGGATCAATACCTCTCAACATCTGTATGCGAAATTTGACACTCACTGTAAAAACAGACACTGTGACACTCAGATATTAATTTAATTCCCCTGTTTCACAAAGATACCTGCACAGAAAATGGAAAAGTCTACGCCAACAATGACATGTGGAACCCGGAGCCGTGTCAGATCTGTGTGTGCGATATGGGGACCGCCGTGTGTGAAAAGGTGGTTTGCGAGGACCTCGGCGACTGTGAGAAAACTGTGATCCCAGAGGGCGAGTGTTGCCCCGTGTGCTTGACTCCAGGTTCAACCTCAACTCCCAGCATGGACCCCAACACAGGTACATGTGTTATAATCCTGACACGTTTGCGGTGTAGCGTGTGCTACTTTTTAAGTATTCAACCGTTTTCTGTCCTGTTTCAGCTGCTGATGAGAAGAAAAGTGAGAGCTGCACGGTCGACGGTGAGGTCTACCACCACAACGACATCTGGAAACCAGAGCCCTGTCGCGTGTGTGTCTGCGACGACGGTGTCGCCATCTGCGATGAGGTCCAGTGTGAACTGGTGGCAAACTGTGAGAAGGTCGTCACCCGCGAGGGAGAGTGCTGCCCCGTGTGTGACAGCTTCGCCAGCGCCAGCAGACGGATAGGTGAGAGAATCAATATCTTGTTAAATTCAAACAGGGGACGTTATTGGATGTGATTGTTTACCTGCCAAACGGGGACCGTATTTAGACAATTTAAATCGGTTTGACAGGAATTCATTATGTAGTGATTTAAGAAAAAAACTGAAAAGCAGTATTTAATTGGCCTGTTTGGTTTAAATTGTCAATTTAATCATATTTAAATAGTCTTTTTGTATAATGTTTTTCATGATAATGATGAATGAAGTAGTTTATAGTGAAAACGAATATGAAAAAATAGAGGAATTATTTAGGCTTAGGTTTTTTGAGGAGGGTATATTACTGTTAAGATTAATAATAATAATCCAATTCACTTTATTTTTTGTGTTTCCCAAAGAAATCCTGGGCTTCAAGGTAAGTTGTGATTCATCCTGACATGGATTTATATTTAAAACAAATACAAAAAGTATTGTTATTTAAATTAAAACACATTTGTTATGTTTTCTATAGGGAGAGAAAGGTGAGCCAGGCGATATCCCATATGTAAGTAATCTAACTTAATTAAATTGATTTTAAACTGTGTGTGACTTTAAGGACTTTTTCCATTTTATATACTTCTAACACTTATTTTCTTTTTTACTCTCAGGTGGTGGGGCTACCTGGACATCCAGGACCCCAGGTGGGTTTTTACTGCTTTTACTGTCTTTATTGTTTTTGTGTTCACTTTTGTGTTCACTCTGACATATCAAATGCATCGAATGAGCTGACAGAAGGCTTTAATGACGGACCTCATGATAATTTCTATTCACTAACTTGGACACTAGAGGGCACCAAAGATGAATTACTATTCAAAAACAACCTGCAAGAAACTGAAGGAGGATGACATAGTGTTACAACTGCTGTATTCTGTATAACTACAGAAAATATCATGTATGAAATATTAATGAACTCTTACATTTATGTTTATGGTTCAGGGTCCTCCAGGAGGTCAGGGACCAACTGGACCAAGAGGCTTTAAAGGCAGAAAGGTAAGTCGGAATGAATCAACGATGATGACACCAAAAATTCATCAGTATTAAAATAAACTGCACACATTCATTACTGTCCAGTGGCCAAGTCCAGTAAAGATGAACGTGTTGTCTCTCATTAATCATAAATCCTATAACCCCTGCAGGGCTTTCCAGGGCCTCCAGGATTTGATGGCGAGCCCGGTGTGCCAGGAAATCCAGGAGAAGCAGGACCCCCAGGCCACCCTACCCACCCTGGGGTGAGTCAACAAATTGTTGCGCCATCTTAGAATAGAAAGTTTGAAAGTTAAACCGCTCCTCTACATTTGTTTGAAAATGTATTTTTGAATCGTTTCAGGGCAACCTAGTGTCTCAGATGACGGCAGGTTTCAATGAGAAGTCTAGTTTCGCAGGGATGGTATCAGGATCAAGGGTGAGCACTGCAAAAAAAAACGTTAAACTTTATATTTTACATGTATGCAAAGTTGGAAAGTGTGTTATTATGCACAATTTAAAAACAACAGTGTGTGATTGATTTTGTTTCAGGGTGAACCAGGACCACGAGGACTTCCAGGGTCGCCTGGAACAGCAGTAAGGAAACATTTATCTATTTCATAAGATTTAATGTAGAAATGCGCTAAGTCACTCTAAACATAATGTCCTTTTTTGTGCAAAAAAGTGACTTAAATAGGGAGCTTTTAAAGTAAGTAAGACCATGATTATTCCTCCTGATCGATTATTGTTTTCTCTCTGTTCAGGGTCCACCTGGTGGTCAGGGAATTCCAGGAGAGCCTGGAGATCCAGGACAAATGGTAGCAACATTTTTGTTCCTCACTTTATATCTTATATTTTTTAAATTTGATGCTCATATTCACACAAAGCCTCGTATGAGAATCTACTAGATTTAAATGTGTTAGAGCCGAAATTTGACAATCATATGTGAGTTGTGACGGTTCTTTGTGTTTGTTCTCAGGGTGAGCCTGGTCATCGAGGACCAGACGGGCCTCCAGGAAAGCCTGGACTTGATGTAAGTCAAAGATAGATTCTCTTTAATTCAAGTACTATACCTAATTACAACATTTAGATGTTTGTATACCTCTTTATACTTCTAATCCAATATATTCCATTAACTATATTTATTATTTTCTGCCCAGGGAGGATCTGGACCTGCAGGAGCTCCAGGAGAAACAGGATACCCAGGATCAGCGGTAAGCAGTCGTCTCCCAGCGTTCATATAAAATTACCTGAAATATAATATAATTAATTTTAACAACACAATCAAGCCCTGATGAAACAGAGGGGGTGTAATCAATTCTGAGTACACTACATTTATAATATAATGCTACATATGAACAACACTAATTATGATGTATAAACTCATTCCATCACCCAGTGTGTTTGGTTTTAGTAACATATTTTGTATTAATAACACAAACCTTTTAGTTATAGCAGCCGACCACCATCAGCAGCCAAAACAAGTCCAGTATAACCAGATACAACCGTTGACACTGACATCTGGTGGTTCTGAGCTGAAACAGCAGGAACCTCGATGTCACAGCTTGAAAAAGGATGAGGGCTCCATCCATCCAGGTAATGACAGGAAAACATAACAAGGACTTTTCATAGTGATTTGATTATTTGTGTGAATGCAGGGTGTGAGAGGATTCCCAGGACTTCCAGGTCAACCAGGACTGAAAGGACACAAGGTACGTCACACTGATACGTATCAATGCATGCTACTTGATCAAAGCGTATGTAAGAAGTTATATATAATTATATAATCTTGTAAGAAACATGACAAAACTGACCCGTGTTAATCTCCAACAGGGACATGCTGGTCTTGTTGGGCCAAGAGGTGAATCTGGAGCAGTCGGAACCAAGGTACGAATCTGTCGTCTGATTTTATGATCCTCAAAGGTGATGACTGTCGTTTCGATTCATCGTTTGAGCTGCACATTTCAGATCTGCATCACACCTGTCTCTCTGTGTTTTTCAGGGTACATCTGGTACTCCAGGTGGAATGGGTCCTCCAGGTCCACTGGTAGGCGACACATACAGTAAATGCACCACTAGAACTTTTCATACAAACCCTATCACTCAGATTCTGAGCCTGCTTGTGTTTCGTTTCAGGGACCAGCAGGGATGCAGGGAGAGAGAGGCCGAATTGGACCGACTGGTCCTGTGGTAAGTAAAGAAACATCTTCATTTGTTTGAATAAATGGTGCAAAAATGTAAAAATGGTGTTTCAGGACTGAGAGATTTTCTTTTTTTTTTTATCTTTCAGGGAAAACGTGGTGCAGAGGGTCACCCTGGCAAACCAGGTCCTCTGGTAAGGACTTAACTCGACAGTATAAATGCAATTTAAAGCAATAATTCAACATTTTGGATCTCTGTCTGCAAGAAAATGTGGAATTATAAGTCCACCATGATTATTTGTGTTTTCAACCTACTCACTACGACATGAAGAGCAGTCA
Source organism: Lagodon rhomboides (assembly GCA_039737535.1). Taxonomy (NCBI): domain Eukaryota; kingdom Metazoa; phylum Chordata; class Actinopteri; order Spariformes; family Sparidae; genus Lagodon; species Lagodon rhomboides. The sequence continues at coordinate 12,816,104 of CM077807.1, forward strand.
AACTGGGCCAAAATGGCTCTGTATGCCTGTCCAAATATATATCACAGAAATCTGAAACAATGGGAAATCAGAAAAAAGACTTATGTTCATGCTTCTCTGGTTTTAAGACATTATTTAGCCAGATAATACAAATGCACTGAACTTGAATCCTGAACAAAACAAACTGAAATTACTTTAAATGTTGTTTTGAATATTTAACAAACATGTCCTTTAACCACAGGGTCCAATGGGAATCCTCGGAATGCCAGGTTTTCCTGGAGGCCCCGGAATGAAGGTGAGCTTTTTAGATTTGGCAATAAATGAAAGATTTGAGATGAATCAGCTGAATCATGTTTTATCAGTATCACTTGAGCCCTTAAATTTCAACATAACACCTCGAAAATCATCTTAAAAGGTTCTTGAATTTGAGGTGAGTCTGTTGTCCATTACAGGGTGAAGCTGGACCGACAGGTGTCAGAGGAAGTCCAGGACCACAGGGACCCAGAGGGGAGGGTGGTCGCGTAGGACCACCAGGACCATCAGGACAGCAGGCGTGTTACGATTACGTCATTCTCTCTTTTGTTGTTGTGTTCGGCTTTTGGATTTACGCTGAGCTAGTATTTATTTTTTTAACAGGGTGCTGAAGGGACTGATGGAGCTCAAGGTGCCCGTGGACAAAGTGTAGGTGTTGTTGTAAAACCAACTTTCAGCATATTTTTGTCCGTTTTTAGAAAATCTGACTGATCCATCTCCTTCACAGGGTATCGCAGGTGTCCAGGGTCCAGCAGGGCTGTTAGGTCCAGCCGGCCCCCCCGGCCCCCAGGGAACCACAGGAGCACCAGGACCAAAGGGACAAGTGGTACGAGCTCTCGTTTCATCTTATTTCCTCTTTCTTTAAATATATGTGTGTAACTTGGTGGCTGATGGTGCATTCAGTTGCACACTGAGAGCTTTAATGGTTTGTCTGACCTTTACAGGGTGATGGTGGAGTTCCTGGATTCAAAGGAGAAGCTGGATTCAAGGGAGAGAGAGTAAGCTTGAAATAAAATCCTTTGACCTCCTGAAGTTAAAGACACTTACAATTCTTTTTACTGTTATTTTGATTGATTATTGATTGTTTGATCGTGTTAGGGTGACCATGGAGTTCAAGGTCCACTGGGCCCAATGGGAGAAGACGGGAAGCGAGGACCTCGTGGTGACGCTGGATCCATTGGTCCTCAAGGACCTCCAGGAGAGACAGTGAGTCAACTTTTACTTCATCTTTACGATACTTTTAGCAAAAGTTTCATGAACTCAGAGTCAGAACGTGACATTTTTCTTCATTTGTTGTAGGGAGCTCCAGGAAATAGAGGTTTCCCCGGTGCAGATGGCTTACCAGGACAAAAGGTGAGTTGACTTAATTCTAAGCCATTACCATCAGCATCCAGAGCACATTCTTTTCTGTGCTTTTAAACATTTGGTGTTTGTCCAAACAGGGAGCCCAGGGTGAACGAGGACTGCCAGGGTCGTTCGGTGCCAAAGGTTTACCTGGAGATCCAGGACGTAACGGAGAGCCAGGTTTAACCGGAGCTCGGGTAAAGCAGACGTTCACATGTTGCTATGTTGTTGCTTTGAAGTAATTCAGACATGATTAAGTGCAGGTTATCTAAAAACTTCCCCAAAACCTGAAAGAAACCTCACAAACAGGATGTAAATCACATAAAGAGAGAGAATTGCTTAAGATTACTTTGCAATATTTATATATCATCTTTAGATGAGAAAATCCAACTTCAAAGGTATCTAAAGTTGATCTGTAACTGTGTGTCTTACCTCACAGGGTCTGACAGGACTAATTGGTGCCCAGGGAGCAGAAGGAAAGATTGGACCAATGGTACGCAGAACTTTTTTCATCGCATCACTCATCAAAGATTCCTTTTTATCGGAACAACCAAGTAAGAATTCAGTCATTCATTTTTTTTTTTGGTCTTTCCAGGGCTTAGCAGGAGAGGACGGCAAACCAGGCCCAGCTGGTTCTACTGGAGGAAGAGGTCCAGCTGGACAGATGGGCCTGCCGGGACCAAAAGGCTTCAATGTCAGTATACTTATATGGGCAACTTTTAGTCTGTGATTGGGTGATTTGACAGGATTTACAGATGGTAACGTCTGTGTGTTCCTGCTGATTTTAGGGTGATGCTGGGAAGATTGGAGAGGCCGGCAGCCCTGGGCCTCCAGGTCAAAGGGCAAGTCACTTTCCATTGATAGAATTTAAACTCAATCACAAATTATTCATCTATCTATCAATACTATATCAATATACTGATAGATACTGTGTCTGTCTTCTAGGGTGTGAATGGAAAAGATGGAGAGGAAGGCGCTGCTGGTCCAACCGGCCCAGCTGTAAGCATCTGATATCATCATCATCATTATCACTCATAGTTTAATATCATCACATTTAGATCATATTATATTAACATATGTTCTGTTTGCTTTTCTGTAGGGTCCTGCTGGAAAGAGAGGAGAGCAGGGATCACAGGGAGTGAATGGTTTCCAGGTACACTGCAGCCATTATTATTATTATTCAATATTATTATTTTATCATAATTCTGATAATTACTGGCATTATTTTACACTGTCCATGATATATTAAATATATTAGTTGTACAGGCATTTCGATAACATCTATTCAAAAGTTCTTTCATAAGTTCTTGTTTCAGTAGTTTATATTTCCACCTTTATTTAATGGAATTATATTTCATGAAGCACCTTGTAACTCTGGTTTTGAAAGGTGCTATGAAATGGTTATAATTTTTTTTATTTTTAATTTATCTATGTAAAATAGGTTTTATTTCCTTTTGTCCTCTGTCGGTGGCTAAACTTGAAAATTTATTTTAATTCGCATGAAATAAGAATTGTGTTTTTATTTTTTAGGGTTTGCCCGGACTTCCAGGTCCACCAGGAGAGTCAGGAAAGCCAGGTGATGAGGTACGACGAAAAATAAATATTATATATTGTACAATGATGTTTAATCAGTTTCATTCTTATTGCGCATATTTCAATAGTGTATCGTTATGGTGATATGAGAATATATATCATCTTAGATTTTGGATATGGTTATATTGTGATAAGGCATAAGTGTTGTCTTTTCCTGGTTTTAAAGGCATCATTACAGTAAAGTGAAGTCATTTTCTAAATTTATAAGACTGTTCTACTTGTTCTAATACTTGCCTTTACCCACGTAGTCTTGTATTGTAATAATATTTTAAGGCCATATCGTCGAGCCCTAACTTCTTCGTACAATATCATGCTTAGCTGTGTCTGTTTTTTCCAGGGTCTTGCTGGAGAGGCTGGAGCTGTTGGTAGTACAGGTCCAAGGGTAAGTCAGCTTGTATTAGTTATTTTTTCTTTTTTTGTTTCAACGGCCAAATATTTTCCATCATACACAGTGTTTAAACCACTTTTCAGTCAGAAGTCATCCATTTTGTTATTTCATCCAATAAGGAATTGTTTCATGTCTTTGTCCTTTGATTGTCCTCGTAGGGAGAGAGAGGCCCTCCAGGAGAGAGAGGTGAAGTTGGACCCAATGGCCTGCCAGGGCCTAAAGGTAGTCCAGGTGGACCAGGACCAGATGGGCCAAAGGTACACTGACACTTGCAAACAAAAACCCTTTGCAATATTTCAACTTGTTGCATCTTTACAATAAGACTGACTGTGTGTGGAACATTTTAGGGCAGCGCTGGTCCAGCGGGTGGTGTTGGAGAGCCAGGAGGTCCAGGACTGCAGGGCATGCCAGGAGAGAGAGGAATACCAGGACCTTCAGGTCCAAAGGGAGATGCCGTAAGTTAGAGAGGAATATGATTATATTGTCTGCAAAGAAGCGGAGATACCTCAAAATCTCCACTACTGATAACACATTGATGTATTAAGTTCTATGGGGTTGTCTCAAGTGAGTCTGGGGAATGTAGGAGATCACTAAAAGAGGCAGAGTTGAACTGTATGTTTGAAAGGAATTCAACAGCTTTCTAAAGGAAGTTGAACTCTTTTAACAGGGCTCTGTTGGTGAAAAAGGACCTGAGGGTAAAGCAGGAGCTGACGGTGCACGGGTGAGTCACAACATGATTGGTCAGGACAAAAATGAGACTGCAGATTTAGGTTATCTTTGAAAGCATGTGCTCTACCAGTGTTTTGTTCTGTAGCACTAAACCTGAGTCATATATTCCAACTGTTTAATAACCATAGATCAAAATGTAGCACGCATATAAATCTTCAGGACAAAGTAGACTAATCGCAATCTCCATATTCTAACATATTTTCTTCATTTAATTAAAAGGGGCTTCCAGGTGCTGTTGGACCTGTTGGTCCAAGTGGACCCAACGGAGACAAGGTGAGCTCAAATTCACACATTATACAAGTTGACAAGGTTTAAAATGACACCTACATGCAAGAAAATCCTTGCCATATTCTCAGAACTTCTTAAGACTTGCCTCTTCTTTTATTTCAGGGTGAAACCGGACCACCAGGACCTACAGGACGCAGAGGCACAAGAGGAATTCCTGTCAGTAGAACATTTTATTTTTCATTAACTTTTCTTCTGATGTCCGTACCGTTATTTCTTCATGATAAAATGTTTATATCTGTGTCTGATGAAAATAACAGGGTTCTACTGGTGAGCCTGGTCCAATTGGCGCTGCTGGCTTTGCTGGAACTCCTGTAAGTGGCCAATGAAGACATCCCAAAGCACGGCAGTCATGTTCAGTATATACCAGTGAATAGACCAATAAAGGTTTGATAAATAAAATAATCTCTTTCTCTTTCAGGGTGTTGATGGTCAGCCTGGGGTCAAAGGTGAAACAGGTGAGCCAGGTTTGAAGGGAGAAGGAGGAGCACCTGGACCACAGGGGATGGCTGGGAAACCAGGAACACAGGTACATCCAAAACATTAAGTGACTACAATCTTTTTTTACAATTTTGAGGCTAAAGCCATCTTTGTTGTTTAGAGTTTAAATGGTTACTCTCTCTTCGTGTTTACCTAGCATTAGCATTCTTAGTATTACTCAACTAACCGCGTCCTCCTGTGTAGAGCAGCAAATCATTAAGAGGTTCATTTATGCACCTGTTTACTAAAATACTTCTGAATTTCTGGGATTATCTTGAGAGAAATAGCTAAATCACCTAGCGTGAACTAGGCTAACGCCTTAAACTTAATCCTCATCCTCATAGTTCTTGTGTTCAAATGTTACTTTTAGTTTGGTTTTGGACATATCGTTGTGAATTTTCAAAAAAAAATTGTAAACAAAATAAACACTTGTACTTGTGTTTTGTGTTTCTAGGGACCTGTTGGCGTGACTGGATTGAAAGGAGGCAGAGGAACACAGGGTCAAACGGTGAGTAACCCTCTATATTTTCAGACACTACAATGAGTGTAGTTAGTTTAGGTAATAGATTCTTTATTTACAATTAAACAGTGTTATTCTAGAGTTCTTTGTAACATGTAATACCCATGCAAGAGGTACTATTATAATCAAGTTTTTTCTTTTTGCAGGGTTCTCCTGGTTTCCCTGGGTTGCCTGGAGGAATTGGACCAGCTGGTCCTACGGTGAGTTTATTGCATTAAAAAACTTTTAAATTTATGCTGATAATCATGTGGCCCAATTCTTAGAACACAGCCGTAGAATGAAAAGGCATGAAAGTAATTTAAATGGATAATCATCGGGGAGGATTTGACTGACATCCTGTTAATTTCAAAAATTGCCAGAGAAACAAACATAAAGAAAATGAGATTTTTGTTTTAGTCGATAAGCTTTAGTTAAAAAACGTCCAGCAACAAGTGGTTATTCATGTTTGTTTGTTTGTTTTAATTTAGTAAAAGAGCCTGGAAAATTTAACTTATGCACAAAATATAACATTTTGGAAATTAGGATAAGAAGTATCTGAAGGGGCAGCGCAGGTGGTCAAGTGGTTAAGAGCGTATGCCACATACGCAGCGGACCCCGGTTCAAATCTCTGCTGGATCTGAAGACTCTTATTAGTATTTCAATCTCAAAAATTTGGGCTCAGATGAGATCATGTGTGTGTTTCAGGGTGCTGTTGGGGCAGACGGGCCCATCGGTGGTCCAGGAAAGCAGGGCCCTCCTGGTATTCGAGGAGAGAACGGAGCTCATGGACATCAGGGAGAGAGGGGGCATGCAGGCCCAGCAGGGAGCCCTGGAGAGAAGGGAGACTCTGGAGAGGACGGTCCCCCGGTAAGATGAAGGCTGCGCTAATCTTCCAGCAGCTGTACTCAAACAAATCCTGAGATGTTTAAAATGCTTGTCTCCGCTTGGGTTTCTCTGTCAGGGGCCTGATGGGCCTCCAGGACCTGCTGGCACATCAGGACAGCGAGGTATCGTGGGTACACCTGGAGTCAGAGGAGAGAGAGGCATGCTGGGACTGCCAGGTCCTGCTGTATGTATTCTTTCTCACACTGTTCCTTGTTCTACATTCTTAACAAAAAGAAAATAAATGTATAGCATTTGCCGAATTTACAAGAAGGTCCAAATATTTATGAATTCATCACAGATAGTGTTTCACAAAGTTAATAAAGTTTCTCCTAACTCAACAACTCACAAAATTTAGCGATTTTTGGGGGACTGGGGACTTTGTCAACAGGCAACAAAGACAATATTGATTACCGTTTACTGTCTAAATTTAGTTGGATTTATTTTTTTTGTCAGGGCCCACCAGGAAAAGCCGGAGCACCTGGAGCTCAGGGCGGACCAGGACCTGCTGGTGGAGTCGGTTTACCAGGAGCCACTGGGCCAAGAGGAGACGCCGGGCCTGAGGTTTGTCCAGTCCATCTCAGTCCTTATAAGTGTTAAGCTAATGTTTTTATTTGGACTAACTTATGCCCAATGCTGCTTATTTCTTGTATCAGCTCCAAAAACAAACTTACTGAATACTTGAAGTTTGGCTTATGTACTAAATGCTATTAAAAAAACCAAGACATTTTGGAAACAAACAAAACTAAGATAGAGTGCTTAATTTGTTTATATGTTTCTTTACAGACGATAGAGCTTTTTACGTCACAAATTTGACTTTTATTACCCTGTTTTTTGTACTTGACTGTCATTATAGATGTACAGTTTTCTTTTTGTCTCTCAGATTGTCACATGTAAAGTGTATCATGTCTTTATCTGTGTTAATTCAGGGTCTTGCTGGAGCTGAGGGGCCTCCTGGTAAAGACGGTCTTGTGGGCGAAAGGGTAAGAGAACATGGCCTGTGTGTTGCTGCTTTTTTTTAAAGTCATGAACTAGATGTGCCATTCTATTCAGTTTTATTGTAATTTTTTTTGAATTGGTTTCTAGGGAAACAGGGGCAATCCTGGTCCAGAGGGTATGGCAGGTACTCCAGGGTCTCCAGGTACTGAGGGCCCTGTGGGTCTGACTGGCGGTCCAGGACCAAGAGGCGATAACGTGAGTTTCAGAAGCACAAATATAACACATTTTAATTTATTCTGCTACAACTTTCAATCATGCATCAATACCTGTCCTGTCATGTCTCTGTATTTGTTTTGACTTTAGGGTGGCAGAGGCCCCGCTGGACCACCAGGGGCAGCTGGAGTACGGGGTAAAGTGGTAAGCATGAAACAACAAAATTTTACTGGGTTGTTCCATTAAAATAACATTTTAAAATACAATTAAAAATAAGTTGGTGCTTGTTTTCAGTGTAAAAAAGTGTTTTCCAGTGGTGTGTTGAGTTGTCACCCTGTGTCTAATTTCAGGGCCCTCAAGGACCACAGGGAGCGAAAGGATCGGCTGGAGAACAAGGAGAGAGGGGTCAGAAAGGACACAGAGGTTTCACTGGACTCCACGGTCTTCCAGGATCAAGTGTAAGAAAATGTTTAGCAACAGCAACAGTTTTTGATTCAGTGTCTGCTGATATTACAAATGTTTTTTGAAGAGCGAGTGCAACATTGACATGGCAAACTTAGGAAGTTTTTGAAGGATATTTTTTCTATTTCAGGGCGCCACTGGTGACCCAGGAGCAATTGGTATTGTTGGACCAGCTGGGCAGAGGGTGAGCATATACTAGCACTGTGCAGTAGTATACATAATAAAGATTTAAGGTAATTTATGATATATATCTCTCACTGTTGTACCGTACAGGGTCCTCCAGGAGTATTGGGTCCCCCAGGAAAGGAAGGAAACATTGGTCAGCCTGGACCAATGGGCGCTCCTGGAAGCAGAGGAACCAGTGGTGAACTTGGAGAACAGGTGATGCAACACAACATTTTTACTTTTTTATATTTCAACAATCAGCTTATTGGTGTTATCCTAAGAGAGGTACGGTGACTGCAGTGGAAATCTCTTGTAGGGTCCAAAATGGAAAGGGATAATCCTCTGAGGAGAATGAATGTCAAGTAAACATTTTGACCTGAAAGTGTGCTAGACAAAATGTAAGGGTCATAAAAATCATAAGGAATCAAATCCTTGGGATTCTATGTAACTAGAAATTTCAATCTTGTAACAAGTTGTTAACCAGTGTCATCTTTTCTTGGTCAGGGTCCTCAAGGTGAACCTGGACCACCCGGCCCTCCAGGCCCTCCAGGACCCCCCACTGCCGCTGTGGAAGACCTCTTCGTTCCCGCTTACGACTATGACATGAATGGCGGTGGCATGCCGGATGCTGTGGAATTCGTCGAGGATGAAATGGCTGCCGATCCTCCTCCACCTCCAGAGATGAACAAAGACGAAGCTCTTCCCAACAAGAACGAGGCTGCCCTGCGTGCAAACACTGGAGTCCACGCCACACTGAAGACCCTCAGCGGACATCTGCAAAACCTTCGCAGTCCTGACGGCAGCAAGATGAACCCTGCAAAGACCTGCCAGGACATCAAGCAGTGCTACCCTCAGAAACAGAGCGGTGAGGGTCCTCTTCTTCTTCTTTTTCTACAGTCTCCGATTATCAAGACATTATTTTCAGTTATTTTTACCACTTATGTAATTTTAATGCAGGCGAGTACTGGATCGATCCAAACCAGGGGAGCACAAAGGATGCCATCAAGGTCTTCTGCAATATGGAAAATGGGGAAACTTGCATCTCTGCCAATCCGGACAACTTCCCCGGCAAAGCCTGGTGGACGAAATCCACTCCCACCGTCAACAAACCTGTGTGGTTTGGAGCAGACATGAACAGCGGAACCAGAGTAAGAATTTTTAACAGAGAACAGAGAAGTGGACTTGGTATCGGCTTGGTACTCGCTTAAGACTTGGACCAAATGACTTGACAATTTAAATTGCCCCTTCCCTGGTTGTAATCATGTCAAACTGATCTAATTTCAGTTCCGATATGGACATAAAGAGGAGCAGCCGAACGCTGTGGCGGTTCAGCTGAAGCTTCTGCAGCTTCTGTCCAAAGAGTCCCACCAGACCATCACCTACAACTGCAGGAACAGCGTGGCTTACAAAGACGGGAAGAGCAACAGCCTGAAGAAAGCTCTGGTCCTCAAAGGCTCCAACGGCCAGGAGCTGAGAGCGCAGGGCAACACCCGCCTCCGATACACAGTCGTTGATGATGGCTGCTCGGTAAGTCAACGCAGATTGCTTAAATTTGACGAAAAGCGACCGGAAGCCGCTTCTGCTGACTTATCTGGCTTTCTTTTCCCTCAGACATCAAACGGAGCGTGGGGCAAGACAGTGATTGAGTACAGGACTCAAACTCCGGCCAGGCTGCCCGTGGTGGACTTGGCCCCCATGGATGTTGGAAATGCCGATCAGGAGTTTGGCCTGGACATCGGCCCTGTGTGCTTCTCATAAAACCAGAAAACAAGATGGACAGAAATAGCCCCTTTTATAGAGGAGTAACATCATCACCAGAAATTATAGTATATGGACTCCTCTTTGTGTGAGCGTACAAGTCGATGAAGGTTAGATGTTTTTATCGCTGCCAGTCTTCACGAGTGGCTGCATTTCCCATAAGCTGTCGAAGTATTTGTGTGCTGTGGCTGCCAGCAACATAATTTATTCAGCAATCAATACTTTTACAAACGAGAGCACAGTACTCTACAGGGAAATGCATGTGGGTGGAAAAATAAAGTCTAAGGTGCTAAATAAGATTAGAATGGGGTGGATTGTGATGGATCAGTGGATTGTAAACGTGCATAAACTGGAAAACGGCCAATAATATTAAAGTTTTGAGAGATTTAGTGGTAAAATTAAAGTGTATTCCAGTAAATAAAAGTGTTTAATTTGGCTTTTTCCTAGTAAATGCACGTCCAGAGGCCTGGAAAGGGCAAGAGTTGTTATAGCAATGACTGTAGTTCTTAATTTTAATGGAATAAAAGATGAACATCATGCTTGAACGTAAATTATTAAGTTCTGTGCAGGAACTCATTTAGTCTTTCAACAGAAAAAGCCTTTGTATCTCCTTTTTAAAAACTTCTGTAAATGCAACATATGACTGTAAATTGCAAATTATTTGTTTGTTGTTGACTATGGATGTGGAATAAATGTCTTTCTTTGGAATAAACCGAGGCCATAAAAGTTGAAAAAGTCGAATAAACACCCAGTTTCCCCCTCGTGAACAGCAAGATTTGCTTTGAAAATGACAGAAACTAAACCAACTCACCACTAGAGGGAGACAGTGCTTTTCCTTACAGTCATTAAATCACAGTGAACTGCTTTCACCTGGCATGACAGGTGAAAAAGTCCTTCATTAGGTGGACTTTTAAATCAAAACAGCAGTGCTTTTGGGGATGAAACCCCCCAAAATCCTGTCTTATGATGAATAAATTCAAACTTTAGTGTTAAGTTTTATTTCAGATGTGGATTTATGATGCGTCAGTTCTTATTTCTGAAATATAACAACATACTGGCTCACAAAAGCAAGACAAAAGCCTAATTTCAGCTTGAACAGACGTAGTGACAGCATGCGTATGGGTGTGTGAGCGAACAAGATGAAAATAGGGGCCAGAGAGAGGGAGAGAGAAGGCGTCCTGACAGGAAGAAAAAGAGCCAAAGTTCACCTCGCACATGTTTCTGGGTCGACCTCTCCTCTCTGCGCTCGCTGAAAGACGTGACACTCTCACCGTTTCCTGCAGCCCGGGCCTCGCTGCACATCTGTCGAGGCGGTCATTTTTAGCTGGGGCTGCTATTTTCATTTCGAGCATGGAAACTTTTAGGTAAAAAAAAATGGAGGTGAAGGAATCGAAGAGCTCTACGTTACAGTTTGACTTAACATTGTTGTCATTTTGAATAACTCTTCATATGCAAGCTGCTCCAGACAAAGACTGAATTACATAAGACAAAAAATAACTGTTACACCTCCCATTTTCAGACCTTCAAACCCCAGAATGTACTTTTCCCTGTAAGTGAAGTCCATTTAAAATGATTTTAGATATAAAGTGTTTGCAACTTCACAGAAAATGAAAGAAACGATAACATTTAGATCAATAAGTGCCACATGTGTACAACTAGCAGCAAACATCACAGCATGACTCTTAACTAATTCAAGAAAGAGAAACCATATTCTTATTTTAGCTTTGTTTTCACAGTTTACACTTTATAGAAGAAGACTTTATTTTAAATGTTAACAAACACAGTAAACGGCAACTTCTTTGTCACCAATGGAGAAAGCCCCCAGACTCCCTTCAAAAAACGCCCAATTTTGTGAGTTGTTGAGTCAGGAGAAACTTTATTAACATTGTGAAGTTCTGTCTATGACAGATTTTTAAGTATTTGGGCCTTATTGTTAATTCGGCAAATGTTATACATGAAGATATTTCTTCCTTCGTGTAAAAAACATTGTGTCTGTTTGTCCTGGTGATGTACAACAGACAACACAATCACAGGACCCAGATTATTATCATCCCACAGTTGAGGTATTTCAATTTGGACCAAAATGGTGGACTGACCGATTGTGATTGCTGTCCTTGAAGCCATGCTGCTAACGTGTCTAATAAGTGCTACACAAACAAACACTTGGTATTATTATTATTGTTACAAAAAGACATATGAGGCTGGTTGTCAGAGGCCGATGCACGAACAGAAACAGGCTGCTCAGCTTTAATTAGCCTCCTGCTCATCTCAGAGAGGAAGAAGTCATTTTCTAATTTCCTGAGGAAATACATCAGCCCAAAGGCTGAATCCTCCTCTTTCTCTTCTTTTCATCTCCTCCTGCTTTAACGGCGAGGTGCGCCTTTAAAACCAGAGCGTTCCACGTGATGTGTTTGTGCCTGTTCACCCAGAAACGTGGGGAGTCTGCGACCCTGAGATGACTTGGCAGCGACGCCCAGATCCTGACTGGGGTGTCTCTTGTTCGCCGAGGAGCCTCGATGAGGTTTCCCAGCTACTCCTTTTCCTTCCTGTGCACCCTCCAACCCCACCTCACTGACGCCCCTCTCCGAGAAAAAAAAACACTTAAAGAAGACTGGGAAAGGATCATGAGAAAGGATCGAACTGTCGGCCTGAATTACGATCACTGGCATGAGAACTACAGGCTGAGAAGAAATCACAAATCAATTAAAGGAAAGTAGGAAGAGAGAAAGAGGTGGGAACGTGTTTCTTAGATTCCCTAAAAACATATATTTCATCTGCATCGCAGTTCAGCAGCTGTCGTTAACTCTTCCCGCCTCTTCCTCAGTCACACAATCAATACCTCAATTCGCCCTAATCATTCAGACACTCCCTCTGCTCTCTTGCTTCAACCAAATTGTGAAAATAATCTGCAAAAGTATGGTTAAGAATAATAAATATTTGGTTCTGCAAGCAAAGTGACTGCTTTTCCTTCTTTTCAGGATTAAGCACCATTTCATCCCATAAAGAGTTCTCAGAGGTAGCTCGTTAGCTTGGTCGCTAACGGAACAATAAATTCACACAGACTGAAGGGGCAAAATAAAATAATTGTTATGGAAAAAATTCTAAATTCGACTAAAATTATCAACAGAATGTGAATAAATAACAGTTGATGTCTATGTGCTGTGTTGCATCTACTGAAGTTAGCATGCTAACCAGCTAGCCACGTGCTAAAGGTGTAAACACTTACAATAGCAGCTACAGTTAGCAGCAGTTAGCGGTACTCTGGCCCATATTTTCATACATATAACACCTTTAAGACTCGACTCCTATCCTGTGACTGTCTGGAAGGCCTTCCCCTGCCTTCTAATCAACACAAGTGGTTAATTAAATAAAGGTAATGACACAACGCCGCTGATAAAGCTATAATAGCTTTTTTTGGACTCTCACAATCAAATGTTTCATCAACGGTCAACAATAACAAGACGCTATTGGTCAACAGGAAGCAGCAATTGCAACTGCCTTCGGGGTTTTCTGCCAGAAGGCCTTTAGGAAGTCAGGTGACGTAGAATAAAAGCGACATAAAAGTATTGTGGAGGTTGTGACGGATGAGTGTGTCAAACATGGGACTTTCCCGAGGAGAATGGGAGTTGGTCAGTGTTGACTTATTATTTTCTTAGAATTAGATTATTTATTGTTTTTAGTTTCCTTTTATTATTTGTATTTTCAGTCACAGTTTGGTTAGCAACAGAACTCCTTGGCTAAGTTTAGGAAAAGATAACGGAATTTAAAGGATTGTCCAACTCTTAGTGGAGGTACTTTATAATTTTCAATTACTGTTTTCAAATCATCTCCAGAGCATCTAGAGGACATCAGGACATCTTGGTTGTTAAATACATGATTTTTAGACAGAACTTTGACTGGGGTTTGGTGAATAACTCACATCTACAGAGAATTAAAAAAGGGGAATGAAGTCAAAATTCACACAAACTAAAACAACTCAGTTGCTCTTGAAAGCTGCTCTTCATATGGCTACTGCCTCACACACACACACACACACACTCTATCCACACACCCCTCCTCCACCGGCTGGGGTCGAAGCTGATCGAAAAGGAAATGGGCCGCTTTAACATCCCACCTTTTCCCAGATCCTGGGAGGAGTCTGCGCCTGGTGGCAGCGGCGAGAACAATGGCAGGAAACTGGGAGAAGAGAGAGGGAGTTCCTGTTGGCAGGACGATGCTGAAGACGAGAGCGGCGGCGCACCTCGTACAAGTGGACACTGGCCCGCCGCCCTGCTGAGTAGGAACTGGGCTCTTTAAAGCTGTAATAAGGTTATTGTTCGAGATGTTTTGAAGAGTTTGATTTTTAAAATGTCTGACGTTTGAAGGCTGGGATGTCTTAGATGTTCTGCTGCTTGAAAAATGATCCGAACAAAAGTGCTTGTGAAGCAAATTGTACCGTGTGGTTGATCACGCCACCCAGTAAGAACAGTGTCACACGTGAGGCCGACTTTGTTGAGTTTGTTTCAGTTCTTGTCTTTTTCTTTAACCTCCTTTTGATGCGGTATCGCTCCAGTTCGTCGGTCCACACCAGAGTTCAATTGACACCTTTCATACCAAATGAACCAAATAGACATAATCAACTGAGTTTTTCTGAAACGCACCGAACAGGATGGAATTGAAAGCACCGTAGGAATATCAGTTTGTGGATGTTGTTTTTGGTAGATTTGGCCATTGTTTTTATCTGTTCTACAGGAAAACTCTTGGAACGTGACGCAGCCAGAACACCGCTGATGTTTCTGGGTAATTTCGGTGAAACAACCAGTGCAAATATTCTTTAACCACGCTAGCAGCGGCTTTAGGGATGATAGTTTTGGCCTTTTAGTCGGTCCATTGCTTCAATCAACTATTGGATGGATTGACCATGAAATTTGGTTCAGACATTCATGGTTCCCAGAGGATGGAAACTACTAACTTTGGTTATCACCTGATGTTTTAAGCTCCTATTTGTAAGAAAGTTATTCCCAAAATACAAACAAATATCAGATAGCATGAAATTTGGTACACACGTATATATGTTTATGTTATGGCTTACCGTTTCAACCGTAACCATCCTCAGGTCAAAACTTAAATTAGCATGCTACAAGGACATGCTTCACATGTTAGCATGCTAAATTTTAAGTCTAAGAATTGGCCAGCAGGGGTAGACTACTGGTTTCAAAAAGAAGTCAGATTGTATTTAAGCTTATGAGGAAATGACCTGACTTCTCACTTGATTTATTACCTCAGTAAACAATTTCCTTGTATGTTTATGGTCTCAATCTCTAGTTTCAAGTCTTCTTCAAAACAGCATGATGCTCAGTTTTTAATGAAGATAAAGTTTATCTTTGAGCTCTCAATCAGATCAAATCAGGATGCGAATCAATGGGTGTTCTCAGGGTTGGCTGCAAAGTAATGTTGCTAGTTAAGAAGCACATTTTAAAGGTTGCAAATAAAACCGCAGGTTAGCCTTGTTTTCTTTTTTAGTCAGACCACATTGAAGCGATGTCGAAATGTTCTCAGATGTCAGAACACACTTTGGTGCATGCAATCATCACCAGTTTACTGTGAATCATGGCCAATTCTACAGAAATAAAACCCAAGTTGTTGTAAACTGGATTGTCTTTCAGATCCTTTAATCAGACCTGCAGTTCCTCTCGCCCGCTGAGCTGAAAGGTGATGACATTTCTGGAGGCCCGCGGCTTCAAAGGACAAATAAAGTGCTGCACCCCTGGCCAGCTATCTGGAAACGAACTCTCCACATGATGCATTCACACATTTGATCATGACGTCCCTCCAGGAACACCAAAGGAACGACAGCACCAGTCGACCAAGCGTTGACATCACTCTGCGCTGAGCTGCTCGGATAATTCATGACCCTGCAGCGGGCTGAGAGGGCCGTGCAGCGAGCGGCAGACTTCCTGCGGTCCCACCCAGGCCCGGGTCACGTCCATACAGCCGGGCCACATTGCTCACCCCAACCCCTGTACTGTACGCCCTCCACACCCTCGAGCACGGCCAAGAACTCATTCCATTGTTCTCAAGAGTGAGACATCCCCATGCATAAGTGGCCGGATCACGCTACGAGCCAGATGTGTGTATGGTATGTGTGTGTGGTGAGAGTGGTTGAACCAGACGTCCCTGCAGACAGCGGAGATTTGTGAAGAGTTACTGGAACACGGCTGCAGCGCAGTTTGAGTCACTCTTCCTTAGAGAGAGAACAAGTTCATCAGTATCTTGAGTCATGTTTGTCAGCAAATAAGCATTTGTAAGGTTGTAATGTCAAAGATTCACTGCCGTCAGCTGTAAATGAAACAATGTCACGGTGATCTGCTTTAGTTTTCTGTCGGTGGTGTTTTGCAATCAGCTGTGGAAGCTCTACTCGTTTCCCTCTTTGCATTCCTAACATGCCACCTCTGCCGTTGCCGGGAAGGTAAAGTGCATCATATCTTGTTGGAGGGATTTTTCAGAGGATGCCCTTCCGAAATGGAAAGTTTCCTTCTTCGGGGGAACGGCCCACAAACTCAGAACACCAAACACTGACAGGTCTTTGTCACTGACTCTGGTCTTGTCAGGTGTACATGGGTGGAAAAAAACTGGAAATTACAATCAACATTTTGAACAAGTTTAAGTAAAAGATTGAAGACTTTTTATTGCACACATAAGTCGTATATCTCAGATTTTAAGCACTTCTTCTTTGCCAAGATTATCCACCTGACAGGTGTTTCATATCAAGATGCTGATTGAACAGCTTGATTAGTGCACATGTGCTCTTTGGAGCGGTCACGTGCAGTTTCATCTTGAAAAAAGGCAATTATTAGGCACGGAACTATGTCATTAGGAAAGCTTGCCAACACGTTTCCCGCTACAGTGTAAACCTAAATTCATCTGTGAAGACACGCTTCTCTAAAGTGCCAGATGCCAATCGAAGGTAAGAATTTGCCCACTCAACTGTAATCTGCATTGGAGCTTCTCTGAGACGCGTCTGACAGTTCGTTTTTTGTTTTGCAAACCAACTATTGAATCAGTTGTCTGGCCGGTCGGTCTCAGGCCATCTTGCAGGTGAAGAAGCCGGATGTGGACGTCAGAATGTCTGCCGTGCAAAGGGTCGACTGCACGCTCCCTCGAAACTTGCAACATCTGTGGCGTTGTCTGATGCTGTTTGATTAGCATCCTGATATGCTACACCTGTCAGGTGGATGGAGAAGTGCTCACTAATCATGGATTTTAACACACTTGTGCTCAAAATCTGAGAGAGATCCTCCTTTGTGTGCACAGAAAAAGTCTTCTTTTATTTGGAAACATGGTCGCACACGTAGATTATGTCAACAAAATCAAAAGAACAATATTCGCATGGCGGCCATTTTTCTCCGACGTCATGTGCAAAGGTCGTACTGCTGTGTTCCAGGTTACAGGTCGTATAAAAATCTGACAATTTGCGATCATTTAACCCCCTTTTGATTGATCACCAAGTGAAAACACACCGGATAATGAAAATTCAGAGGGGCATCGAACCAAAATTCAAGGTAAAACCACAGGTTTGATAACTGATTAGCTTCTATTAGACAAAGCTAATGTTAGCATTCAACCGCATTACTGTTTGATACGATACTGTTTCGATGCGATTCGGAAAGAAATATCAACCCACATCTTGGAGACATTTGTCTAAAGCTGGAAGTGAAACACACAGGATTAAATCAAAGGGTGACATTAGCTTGGAAGTTATTGAATGCTAACATCAGCTAGCTAGTTACCAAATATGTTGTTTTACCTGGAAATATGTGCTGAACATGCCTCCAAATGTTCACTGTCCATCATCTTTTCAGTCACTGATCAATTGGTAAGCTGTAAAGTGACAAGAATTTGTTAAATTAACGTTTATATGACTTGCAACAATTGAACACAGCAGCATAACAGAGTGTGACGTTGGAGGAAAATGGCCGCCGTGTGAATACGGTCGTCTGATGTCTCGTAAAACTATTTGGAGTCGTCAGTAATGTACTAAAGTCGAGTGAAATATTGAGTCGCTGCGTGTTTCATGAGTTCATAAAAGTTTGTTTCTCAGATTTATGCATCAACTACAGAAAAAGCCTTAAAACTATGTGGTCATGACGAGCAAATGTATTGTTATTTACGACGACTGTGCAACATGTGGCCCATTATGTTTCCAGCCCGTCCGGTTCTCAGGAAATGTCCCCAAATACGCAGAACTGCTAACGACCAGAACACAAAACATAGGCTAATTGCTTTGAGTTTCAGTGGAGGCATTCGGAAGTTAAAGGCAGTAAACAAGTGTTAGTCATGAGACTGAGGAAGTGTTTGCTACCAGCACACAAGAGCCGACGGATCAAGAGTTCAATGGCAAAGTATTCTTAGAAACAGGAAGCCTGCGATACATCCACAGCTCCGATTTCCACTGAGGTAAATAAAGGGAGGTGGGGCCTGTCGGGTGGTGTAGTGATAGGTAAACAACTGAAACATCAGATTCGAGTCTCCACATTATTTTAATCTCTCTCTGTAAAAGGAAACGTGCGGCGTCAGAAAACCACACAGGATACCATCTTCTCATGTCGATGTGACAGGATGCGAGTTAGAAGTTGTGCAGATGTTTAGCGCTCAGCAGAAAATAACACGGGCGGGGATCAGGATTTCTGCGATGCCCTATGCACTGTCCCAAAAAAAAAAAAAAACGCAGAGTCCTCTGTGGATTGAGGTCATGACTATGGAAGTCATGCAAGTAGCTCGTAAATATTACTCGCCAAAGATAAACGGCCACGCTCACGACGCACACATGCTTTTGATCGGCGAGTTTGCAGATGGATGCACTTAACACTTGAAAGAAAAAAGCAGCATGTTAAGTGCTTTTACAGCTCCTCTGCTCTGACTTTGATAAACGATGCACTGCAATGATAGATATAGCGCTCTTCCTCTGGGACTTCCTAATTGTACCTGGTCGCATATATGTTTTGGACGAGGAACAGACAGCAACACGCCCGGCTTTGTCTGGAAACAATATTCATTTCAGTGGGAGACATTTTCTAAGGTCAGACGAGGAAATCCCACCCTTAATTAAATGTGGGAAAGAAAACACTCTTACATATTTTCTTTCATTTGTCTTGGAGGGAAACAGGGACATTAAGGAAAGCAACACAAACACAGCAAGTCTTTTTTTTTTTTATCTGGTTCTCAGTTTTTGAAACAGCTTGTTTTTATTTACAGCACTATTACTTCAGTATAAACAAGCATTGTCTGGATTTCTGGATTTTATTGACAAAAATATGTTACAGAAATTGAAAAATCAGATTCAGACCGTGACTAAAACATCTTTTGAAATATAAGAAAACGCACGTGTAACAGCTTAAACATCGGGAAAACATATCAAGGTATCTTTTTAAAACCTTTCAGCCATATCGTATGGCTTTCTTCAGTGGATGTAACTATAGTCAGAAGAGACAGAAGTCACAATCTCCTCTTCTCCCTAACAATAAGTTATCACTAGACAAAACTTGACATTTTGGAAAATACGCTGATTTGCTTTCTTGCAGATACAAAGATGTTAAATACAAAGCTACAGCCAGCAGCTCGCTAATTGAGCTTAGCATACAGACTGGAGAACAATGGAAAGCTAACCTCGCTTGGACTAGGGTGCTAAATGCTAAAGGCTAACATCCTGATTAAACAGATTAAACAAATGTATGATAATGTGTTAATTAGTGAGCTTTAGAGGTGTAGGTTGGCAGATTTTGTTGCCTTCAGACAGAGCCACGCTAGCTGTTTTCCCCTAGTTCTTTATGCTAAGCTAGGCTAACTGGGTGCTTGCGGTAGCTTTATATTCACTGCACAGTCACGGGAGTGGTAGGCTAGCTCTCTTCTCATTTTACTCTCATCAAAAACGCAAATAAGTGTATTTTACAGTGTCCAACTATTCTTTATAGAAAGAAATGAATGCCATAATAAGACATTAGAGCCTATAAAACATAGCACATACATATTTGTCCAGTGTAACATACAATAAATAATCGAGCTACTACTATTGAGCACATCCAGATACTGTAGTCTTGTCGAGGAATCTCTTCAGGGGGTTTTATTTCTATCTCTAAAGATCATTTAAGTAGGCTAATAAAGTAAGCTAGTTTTATTTAGGGTTCAGTGCTACACATTTAAAGAATAGTCGTAGTAGTTGGTTGGATTTTGTTTCGACAGAGTCAAGCTAGCTAGCTAGCTAGCTGTGTATAACAGTGTTTTGGGTCTAAGCTAACAGGCTGCTAGCTAGCGTTAGCTTTATAATGAACAGTGGTGTTAATCTTTATCCCATCTAACTCTCAGCAGAATAGGCAGATGTCAAACTATGACTTTTTATAACGTTACAATTATTCATCATTGTAGGCCTACTTCCCGTTTTACAAGGCTGAAACCAGCAGCTCTATGACAGGACAGTTAGCTCCATCGCTACCGGGAGGTGACAGACTTTTATCGTCACGCTACTCAGTTCCTGCTGATTTTCTTTCTCGGTCACCAAACTCTTTAGAGAATTCAGAACTGTCTTTTCTGTTACTTAAGCAGCTGCAGTTTATGGGCACGTAACATAAAATATAACACAAGTGACATACAATGACGTGTTCATAGTTGACTTTAAGATGATATTAAGTAGTACACTAAAAGCTGTCTAAATACATCATATTTTATGTCTTGATAAACCGTATGTCATATTCATACACAATCAAATATATGTACAATCACATGCACTTTTCAGTCGTATTTTCCTCCATGACTACCTCACGATAATCTCTCCAGCATTTTGGAATTATCAGATGTGAAGCTAAAAAAACACAGTGAAGCTAACGGAACGTTAGCTTGAAAGATACTGCAGCTAGCAACAAGCTACATGACATAAGACAATGTAAGCTTATGTTTCTGACAACATTTTACTGTGAAACTCATTGTTTTTAACTTAGCTGAAGGAAATAATACATAAATAGAAAACTCTCCTCAGAGGATTATGCCTTTAAATTTTAAAATCCAGCTAAAGCAGGAGTGATGTTTAGCAAAGCACGCTAGCTGATTATTTCTTCATTTTTGTGTATTTTTGTACTTTTTTTGCTTTTACATTTTACATGTCTAGTTCTGTACAGTACTAGAAATAAAAGTCCATTTTTATTTTGCCCTTCTAGTCAGAAAGAGGCTTTACTGCCTACCATTCGAACATTTCTTTCTTTGCTATTCAAGCTAGCCATTGAGCTAACTCATGCACGATTATGGCTCCTGCTCCACCCAAAAAAGTTCTCAGATATGTGCCAACAACTAGATTTCGAGAGGTGGTTAAACAGGTTTTATGTGCCTTTCTTTGACACAACACCTTTGTTGATAACAACCTATTTTTTAAATGCAACAATATTCTCAAAATGCCCAGAAAAGAAAACATAACTTCTCTCTTGGCAAGACCGTTAGCAACAGAACAGCTTCTTGTTCACCGAGGGATCTTCAAGTTTATTCCACACGATCAAAAAAGCTTTAATTCCTTGTGTTGCTATTGAATATGAAGAAAACAGTCTTTGGTCTCGATCGCCTTCTGTTTCAGTAATACTTGTGGGAAAAAAAGAAAGATATGTTTTGGGCCGAGAGATTGAAAAAAAAGTCAGATAAAAGAGAAGTTGTCAAGTAGTTAAACTCCACGAAAACACTGACGTCGATCTTCGTAACATCTTCGGAGAAGTCAAAGCATCATCGAGGGCCGCCTTCACACGAAAGGGCTGTCTGATCTGAATATGTCTGAGTAGCTCTTGCCGTTCATGTGCTCGGTGTGGCTTTCGATGCTGTAGCAGCGGTGGACCTCTGTGAGCGAAGACGCCACGTAGGAGGCCGAGCGGAAGAAGTCGGCGTTGGCGAACGTACCGGCGAACTGCATACGCTGCTGATTCCAGTGTCTCCGCAGGACACTCTGGACCTGCAAGAAGAACAGCATTGAAAAACATAATGAAACCCTGGTTTAGACACCGAAAACTAGTCGCAAATTCAAAATTTAGCCTTTAAATATGATATATCTTTAGCAATAATTCGCTGAATCAAGCTCATAACTCACCTCCCCATTGAAGAAGCAGAATATTGTAGAAACCAAGAGACCCTGCATGGGAATAAGAAAAAGTGAGCAATGACACGATAGGGAATCCTCTAAGCTCAAACAGCTGCACAAGAGCCTGCAAAAACAGTTTACAGTGCCACATGTTCATGCTCTTATTCTAGAAATATTTGTAATATTTGCAGAACGTTGTTTTATTGGCTGTGTCGGATGTGTTTCTACTGACCTGGTAATGAATGAGGATCTCCATGATGTACAGGTAGATCTCAAACACCCAGTGGTCCTGAGGCTTGTAGGGGAGCAGGACGAACTGGATGCCCAGCAGAGGGATGAGGATGAGGGTGGCTCTCACGGCCCGCATGTAGAGGCTGGACTCGGCGTGGTGCGTCACCCTCAGTTTGGTGATGAGAACCCGAACGATGTTGAGCAGGAAGAAGAGATTCACCTGGAATTAAAAATATATTGCACTCACAAAAACAAAGGAAAGTCCAGTGTGGTTGTGTCACTTTTGTTCGGTGCTTACCACCAACGCAGCACAGATGGGACCGTGGATAATGTACAGCAAGGCTGTATTTGAGCTGACCCAACATCTGTGAACACATGGATCAGATCATCTCATCACACGGTTCGGAAAACATGTGATTTAAGTACAGTGATATCTTGAAAATGGTCACGATCGAGAACGCTCACCTGTCGTTGTAGTAGCATTGGCGCGCTATCGAATGTAGCACCGCCGGCACGAGTGGAAAACCTGCAAAATCCAATCAGAGCATTAGTGAGATTCAAGAACAATCGGTTTAACTTGAGATCCAAGTTTAGATATGTCATTAAACATTTGCATGAACGCTTACTCACCCCATCCCAGCAGATAATACCACATGAGGTGTTGCTTTTCTGCGAACACCGCCACAACGATCAGCGTGTGCAGGTAGATGCCCTCGCAGAGCATCCAGAAGTAGTTGCAGCTCAGCAGGTACAGGTGGACGAACGTGAGCAGCTTGCAGCTCGCCTGGACGGGAGGAAGCGACGTGAGCCTCCGCAGCTTTACAGAAAATTTAAACGCAGAGGAAGATGTCGGCTACTTACGGAATCGTTATCCGTGTGTCCCTGTTTCTTGGTCATCGTTGTGAGCAAGACGACGGTGGTGATCGAGTTCAGCACGAACGACAGGAAGAGGTTTTTGTGGAGTGTTATCCTCTGACAGCTCAGACTCCTGGAGGCGGCAGAGGAGGAGACGCACATACAACACATTAATCTGACAATTAATCCACCGGATCCAGTCGTGAAGTGAAAGTTGAGCCATGAAATTTAAACCTAAAGATGTATGCACCCCTGATGGCTGCATATAATGTGAGAAACATAACTTTTGAAATATAATAACTTACAATTTTACACATGAAGAGGTTTTAGTACGCTTGAACTTACTTAAAATGGAAGAATATTCCTAATGATATGAGCAGTGAAACCAGCGACAGGCCTTGACCGATCATAACCAAGTAGAAGTGAGTCATTGCCGCCTGTAAACGCACAAAAATAACACAACGTCAGGGGCCAGAATGACTTTTCATTGAATCTTTATTCTCTGATCTTTATTGGTCCTTACGTTCCCGGGATGTGTGGAGTTGGCTTTGCATTTTGTGAAGTCCGTCCACGTCCTGTTGCTCTCCGGGTGGCGTCCCCACTCGCCCGTCTCTGTGCACACTTTGGATGCCTGGGCTGTCAACAAAAAGAATTGCGATTGAGCATAAAAAAAGCAACGTTTAAAGCAAATATCAAAGTTAGAGTTAAAAATTCTGGGCTAAAAAGACATTCACTTAAAGACATTGGTCACGAAAATGAGCAATGGTTAATATACTGCTACAGATTTGACAGAAATCATGATGGGAAATAGATTTACCATGAGGGTCAAAATCGTGGTAGTAGTCCGGACAGTTCTGCTCTGCTGTAACACCGGCGTCAGTTTCTTCCCAGCACAGCCACCCGTCCCAGGTCCTGTTGCACTCCGGCCCTGCTCACCACGAAAGGACACACACAGTTGTGGAAAACAGTAACATAAAAGAAAAAAAAAATCTTTGACAGCTTCTTGACATCATCTTCTCACCGATTGTTTTTGTTTTGTGGTGGGACTCTTTCACCATCCTCTGAAAACATTCGTACTGGGCCAGAGCGATCTGGTTCCGCGTCCCCTGTTGTTCGCCCCGATGGTTCAGGTGCTCCTCAGAATCAGAATCAGGGCTCGTGGCCACAATCAGCTGAGACAGACACACAAACATACATGAGACTTTCAGGCATACTCTGAGAATATTACAGAATTCGACAGGAAGTCTAAAGGGACATGCTCCCAAGATGCATTATGGGAAGTGTATCAAGTTTAACCCATATTAGAATGTAAAATCTTCCACTGCTCCGATTTTTGATCATTACTTTTTAAAAATCTGTACAAATTTGAGTTAAATCAGTTAAAAATGTACTAAAATTGTCACCAAAATGTGAAGAAATAGCAATTTTGACAGTAATGTATTGTGTTAGCATGCTAACCAGCTAACCCTGATCCATCCCAGCTCCAAAAACCCTTGTTAAAGGTGTAAACACCAATCCTCTCCTGGTCCCCAAGATCCCAGTCTAAACCACCAGCTGCATGGTTAACTGAGTTAACGAGCTTACGGCAGCTACAGTTAGCAGCAGTTAGCAGTTACTCTGGTGATATGCTGCCCCTTATTTGATTTGATTTGATATATGAATTTGACAGTTGGGTCAATTCTATTGCACCTTTAAGTTCTCCAATGTCGTAGAAATGCAATATTAAATCCCTGGCGTGTCCCATTAAGGACTTCATCAGAAGGCTTAGAGAATTCAGACAGCTGCTTTTTAAACATGAAAAGCTAAGCTAAGCTAATTATTGTTGTAAATGTTTAAAAAAAACAGGAGTTGAAACACAGAATGCAACCAGTCTGCGGCTGAAATGCAGGAAATGCAGAAGCTAAACAACAAAACAACATCTTCTTAGTCTAAACCATGAGCTGCACGGCTAACTGAGCTAACACAAATGTTGTGTACAAACCCAACATTAAATCACTGAAGTGCCTCTTTAAAGACTTCATCAGGAGGTTTAGAGAATCTAACCAATCATATAAAACAGCTTTAAAGGACATGATTTGACTGACAGCTGCTTTTTTTTTTTTTAGACACAAAAAGCTAAGCTAAGCATAAAGTAAAAATGTAGTCACGGTTATAAATATTCGAAAAACAGGAACAAAGAATGCCACCAGTGCATCGCCGAAATACAGGAAATGCAATAAATGTCATAAAGTTAAACATCAGGCTTGTAATTCTTTAGATCTTATTAGAAATGCTGAACAGAAACCTGTCGTTATCTTTTCATGGACACTTTTAGGGCAAAGACGCTTGAAATTCTTGATCTAATGATGGATGGATGAGCTTAAAATCGATGCCGAAGCTACAAAAACATTAAAGATGCTTCTCTTGAATCATGTGTGGGTGAACATTTAACTAAAAACAGCATATTTCACAGTTCAGATGCAGCAGATACCTTATTGAGGGCGCAGAGGACCAGAAGAAACATGAAGCAGCTCAGATCCATCTGCGCTCTGATCATCACGGGTAATCTGAGGAAAAAGGGAAGCAGAGTGAGACTTTGTACGAGAAGACAGTGGACAAATCGGACAGTTCGCTCCTATTTCTGTTTCCTTGAAAGTTATTTTTGTGCAATTCGGAGGAACGGGTAAAACTTTTAGCACCATCCCAAATAGTTTTCCCCCAGAGCTCGATAAGGAAAAACGCTTCCGGAGTCGCAGCGGCTGCCAACGTGATCCAACACACGATGTGTTGACAGGAGCTGGAGCCAGTTCACATGCTGTCACACCCTGATACTGTACAAAGTACCCTGTCGTTTAATTAGTACCTTTGTACTTGTATCATTATGTTTCCATATTAAATGACCCTGTAGTTGATTTTCTTCTCTTTAAATATCATGGCTGTAGGGTCAGTCTCACTTTAAACAATGTCCAGTAACCTTTGACCGAATCCAAAGTCGTGTAAACAAAAGCACAACTCTGTCTCCAAACCTATGTTGTTGATTTGAGATGGCAGGTCTCTGGACCCTTTTTGGACGCCAGGGGTGAGGGGGGGTTTACAGTTTTGGCCTTGTGCTTCCTCTGTTCTCCACAGCTTCCTTCCTGCATGCTTATTATGCATGTTGAGAAGGTTTAACCAAGGTTTAGCCGAATAAAGACATCAATATGAGCGTGTGCACGTAATAGATGCTCTCATCAGCAAACTACACGTGTCAGATGGTCGTTCCAGGTGGTAAGCAGTTCAAATTGGGCAACTTAAATCTACATAGATGGAAACAAATATTTAAAGCTGAAAGCAGAGGCAGAAATGAATTTGCCATGAAGTGCTTTTTCCAGAAGATAATGTGTGCTTTTCCTAGAAGAGGTGTGACAGTTAACGTGAACGCAGTGGAAACTATTGACACAGCAGTATAAATAGGCTGGAGGTTGTTTTGGCATTTAAATTTAAGTCCCTGTCACTTTTTATTTCATGTCATTGCTGCACAGAAGATAAAATTACCATCTAAGGTTCCATTTTGTGAAACATGAGTGGTTCATGTCGAGCTTCACCCTCGTACAAATACACTTTCTCATATCAACACTAAAGCCTATATATGACTTATAATGACTATAAACTAGAGGTTGACTTATAATACAGTATACTAGTAGGGAGGGAGCACAGGTCGCTAATGTTAGCCTGTAAGCCACCGCTAGTGTCCAGGTAACAAAGCAGTGTTGGGAGGGCGTCCCTGCTTTTCTGTCTCCTTTAGAAAAAAGACAAAGGTATCACCACAGCTGACGACAACATATTAGAAATTAGAGTTTCACAGTTTGGACATTTTCATCCACTTGTCTTTGTAACTCTGTTCTGCGGGGCAAGAGGGCATGCGAAAACGAGGGGTAAGGGTAAAAACTGTAAATGGATCGAGCCTTTGTATGTTATGATCGTCCATCAAGATATGATTGTACGTTTGAGGTAAAGAGTTGCACAAATCTTTTGGTAGGTAAAGTGTGATGTGTTGTCAAGCGTCTAAAAGAACCTATGAGGCATCATATGTGATTTTAATCTAAAATGTTGAAATTCAGAGAGTTACAAGTCAAATGTTTCTGTTTTAGGAGTCTTATAAAACGTATGTGGTCAGTTAGTTTCGTCAAGCTTTAGGATGAAACCACTGAGTTTACACGACCACTGTGACAACTACACTCATCATAAGATTATCAGTAGTTACTACAGGTGATTGTTGAGGTGAGTATAAGTTGTCATACTATAGTCATATAACTAACCAAGAGCATCCATAAGACACTTGAACTTATCTTTAATTGTGTCACATCTGTAATGTTTTATGACACCAAGGCACCAGAGAGCATTGTGTGTCTGAGTGTATAGTATAACTCACTATTAATGACACAATAGATGTGGTCTACTGTTACGTAATGAACCGCAACGCCTTCGCTTCATCGTACGTGTAAAGCTTCATTCCAAACGTCCGACTGGAAAAGTGTCACAATATAATAAAAAGCAATATATCGTGGTGCTGTTTGAAGATAGAGAGGTAAAGGTAGTTTTATTTTTCATTTTTCAACACCAGGGTTGTAAGATGTGTACAGTGAGCAAAGGTTTTCTGGTTTAAATGGAACGAGAGACTGGTTGTTTAATGTGTTTTGAAGGGAAACTACATGAAAATGCCATTTTTGGGCAACAGCTTCATCTTACGTGTGTATTTTCATTCAAAAACAACATAAAATATAACATTTACAGAATGTTTCTTTGTATAAAATGGACCTTTACCACATTTCACAGCGTGTAGCCTTTGTAACATACAGTCCTGTAGGCATTTAGACAAGCACATTACAAGATAACAATACAAAAACAGCATAAAAAACAGTTAAAAAACCACTAAATACCATAAATCCTAATGAAAAACACCTGATCATGACTAAAATGAACCTAAATATGAGCTATTTATCCCTAAAAACATAGAAAGACACCTCTTAAGAGGTGGTTTTAACAAAGAGGAAGACACAATTAACTTAACTTATTCAACATATTTAGTTTCATGTTAATGAAGCAAAAGCAGGAGTTTAATCTGCCTCGTATCCAAACATTTTATAAAGTAATTATATGTAACTCATGGGGCTTGATTGTTGTAGAAGATGCTCCGGACTATAACTTAAATGTCAAAGAAGACCCTCGAGTGCATGAAAAGACTCATCAGTGAAACAGTCACTGACGAGTCTTTCTGAAACGCTCCACATCCCCGTGAGAGTGACACTTACTCATCCCTTCACTTTTTATTTGGAATGAAAACATTTTTGGAACACGCTGCCACAGACCAACAAACTTTAATTATTTCCAACTCCCCCGACTGCTAATTCAGGAAATCTCTGTCAGTTTACAAGATGAATATCTCACTCGAACACACCCAGAGACGCTCTCCAACGGCCCACAACGACACTTAATAACTCAAAGTGAAGTTACTCCCTGACTGTGTGGGCCATCTGTCCCACAACACCAGGATTTACACTCGTCACCGTGTGAAGGAACCTTTATTAAAAACATATTGGTGTGGGAAATCACATTTCAACACTTCATGAGCAACACGTGAGCAGGTTTTTCTTGTTAGGTGTGACTAAATAACAGGTGGGGTCGAGGTTATACCACATTAAATCAGAAGCATGTTTTTGTTTTAAAGAATTTTAAATATATTTTTTTAACTGTTTACTACTTGTGTAAAAAAGCAGGTGTGTATAGGAAAACATATAAATCATAATATATGCTTTTTTAACTCTTAAAACTATTGAATAAAACTGATTTTTGGTGGGATTTTTATCTTTTTTTTAACCTTGCCATCAGCAATGTTTAGGGAAACACTGTTTGTACTTTATCCAAAATATATAGTTTTTGTTTCTCCTGCAACAAACCTCCTAAAGTGCCACATTTTTAGTTAAATCTGACGTTCGTAAAGTGAAATCTGACTGTTTTCAGCATCATAACCGCAGCTCTTCGACAGTAATCACAGTCTACATGCTGACCAGCGTTAACTATTAAACAAACTTACCTTTGCAGCAGCAGGAGGAGAATAATAAACCTCAGCCACCTCTTGTAGAATAATCCTTCAGTTTGACCTTTGTGGGAGAAGAAAAACACTGTTTTTGTGGTTTGTTTAAGAGTAGTCCGTCAGTGTGTGTGTTTCACACAGAGTCAGCGGCGACACTGAGCTGTAAAGATAAAAACCGTCTGGGGCTGTGGATGACATCACATGCCTGCCTTTTGTGGGACATCCCTACATTGCAATGGACACAACATAGCATTCGTATGAGTGATAACCTTTAAATTGTATCATTTAATTCATGTTTTATACATAACGTATGATAACTTTAATGTCCTGGGTGTTGATTTTAAAGTAAATCATGCAACTTTATGGATTTATTTCAATGCAGCCTCTTCCTTTCTGTTCATATGTGGTAGGTTTCATGGATTTATAGCTGTTACGGTCATGAATACAACCACAAATTGTGACTGTTCATTCAAATAGAGCTCGATTATTATGGCAGTAAAACAAACCCCCACAAATAATAATAATAATAATAATAATAATAATAATAATAATAATAATAATAATAATAATAATAATAATAATCCTGGTATGTCTACAAAATGAGTCCCAGACGTAGAGACATGTTCTGTATTTTAAATATATTAGAAATAAACATTATATTATCAGAAAAATGCTTACTTCTGTAAATCTGGCAGGAGAAAAGGGACCAATCAGCAGGAGGGTTTCTAACTCTTAGCAATGGCGTCCTCTGCTGGTCCATGGCAAATAAAAAAAATAATAATAATAAATTAATTAATAAGACACACCTGTTTTTATTACATTTTACAGCTTTATTGAAATTTAAAATTAAAATTTATTATGAAATTTAAATGGCTTCCATATCTTGTGATCCAGTAACTCCAAACCAAAGATGAAAGCTGTAGTCTGTAACTTTATTTTGGTTATATTTGCTAAAATTGTCATTATGCTCGGCAATAGAATATGAGACAGGTCAGCTGTGAAAAAAAATCCACTGTCTGTGGCTGTAATTTATTTTGAAGGGAACCAACCGCTCCCGGCTGAATACAACCAATCAGCGCAGGCGCAGTGCCTGCTCTTACCTGGTCAGATATGTTCTCTCAAAACGGTAAACAATGGCGGAGAACATACAACAACAACAACAGAGCAGAAAAATGCCCCACCACTACCCACGTCAAAGAGTAGAAATAAGAAGATTGACGAAGAAAGCAGTGTGAAAAGAAAGAATTGGACCGAGCCAGAGAGGAAACAAGGATAGATATCGGAGTCATTTCAGAGGTGGAGGAGCTGCGGGATTTGTAAGGACTCAAGAGCGACGCAGAGTTAGCAACTTTTCTGCTGGAAAGGAAAGGTAAGGAGCCTTGCTTGATATATGTCTGAGTCTATGTTTTAACCACAAGGCTATGGTGGCGGCTGTCACAGTATATGGCCGTAGGTAGACTGAGTACAGTTGAGACACTTTTTGCCTCTCCATTTTTGAACAGATATTGCATAAAAACTATACACTGAAAATAAGTGATTTTTCATATGCTGTTTAATTCGTTTGTATACTAAGTTATTATTGATGAATATCATTTATTATTTGTTTATTTTTTCCACAATGAGGTCATAAACATGAGGTGCACTTTTACCATGGTACCGTCTCAACCATACCCCATATGAGTACAGTTGAGACACCTATTGAAACCCATTGATTATGATTGAACATCAATTGTAAATGCAATCAACTGATAAAAAATGACAATTTGACAAGATATTTCAATATAAATGCATTCCTCTTCATTGCATTTTAAATACTATGGAATATTATTGTTAATAAGCATTTATATGTAAATAGTTAGAATATTAGCGCAATAGCTTCTCGAATAAAAGCTTTAAACACAGTAGTCTCTGCTTTAAATAGCCACACATTTTTATTTTGAACACACAGCACGTGTTTCTACTGCCGTGTGTTTACTGTAAAGTCTGCAATACGGGTGCATTCTGAAATGTTGGAGCGGCTTGCTCGGATCGCAGTGTACCCGTAGCGATTAGAGGTTTAACTCTGAGCGAATGTCTGTCGAATATACAACTTAAAACTAACTTCACTGCCGTCTGCAGATTGCATGTTTTCACATATGTGAGCTACTGTAAAAACACTTTGCTCAATAATTCCTGGCTATGAATTGTATATTTGACTTCTGCACATCTTAGACTACAACTACACTGGATATTGAGCATTCTTACTGCACCAATGTGGAGAAATTCAACAATAAAACTTCACATTTGTACCTCCAAGTGGCATATTTTGTTATGTTTAAGCTACTGTATAACATAGCCAGGCATCATTCATGTGTTTTTACTTGGAGGTACAAATGTGGAAATTTATTGTTGAATTTCTCCACATTGGTGCAGTAAACATGCTTGATATTAAGTATACTTGTAGTCTTAGATGTGTAGAAGTCAAAGATACCACCCATAGCCAGGAATTATTGAGCAAAGTGTTTTTACAGTAGCTTAAACACAAGAAAATATGCCACTTGGAGGTACAAATGTGGAATTTTATTGTTGAATTTCTCCACATTGGTGCAGTAACAATGCTCAGTATCCACTATACTTGTAGTCTTAGATGTGTTGATGTCAAATATACCACCCATAGCCAGGAATTATTGAGCAAAGTGTTTTTACAGTAGCTTAAACATAAGAAAATATGCCACTTGGAGGTACAAATGTGGAATTTTTTTGTTGAATTTCTCCACATTGGTGCAGTAACAATGCTCAGTATCCAGTATACTTGTAGTCTTAGATGTGTAGAAGTCAAATATACCACCCATAGCCAGGAATTATTGAGCAAAGTGTTTTTACAGTAGCTTAAACATAAGAAAATATGCCACTTGGAGGTACAAATGTGGAATTTTATTGTTGAATTTCTCCACATTGGTGCAGTAACAATGCTCAGTATCCACTATACTTGTAGTCTTAGATGTGTAGAAGTCAAAGATACCACCCATAGCCAGGAATTATTGAGCAAAGTGTTTTTACAGTAGCTTAAACATAAGAAAATATGCCACTTGGAGGTACAAATGTGGAATTTTATTGTTGAATTTCTCCACATTGGTTCAGTAAAAATGCTTGATATTAAGTATACTTGTAGTCTTAGATGTGTAGAAGTCAAAGATACCACCCATAGCCAGGAATTATTGAGCAAAGTGTTTTTACAGTAGCTTCAACATAAGAAAATATGCCACTTGGAGGTACAAATGTGGAATTTTATTGTTGAATTTCTCCACATTGGTGCAGTAACAATGCTCAGTATCCAGTATACTTGTAGTCTTAGATGTGTAGAAGTCAAAGATACCACCCATAGCCAGGAATTATTGAGCAAAGTGTTTTTACAGTAGCTTAAACATAAGAAAATATGCCACTTGGAGGTACAAATGTGGAATTTTATTGTTGAATTTCTCCACATTGGTGCAGTAACAATGCTCAGTATCCAGCATACTTGTAGTCTTTGATGTGTAGAAGTCAAAGATACCACCCATAGCCAGGAATTATTGAGCAAAGTGTTTTTACAGTAGCTTAAACATAAGAAAATATGCCACTTGGAGGTACAAATGTGGAATTTTATTGTTGAATTTCTCCACATTGGTGCAGTAACAATGCTCAGTATCCACTATACTTGTAGTCTTAGATGTGTAGAAGTCAAAGATACCACCCATAGCCAGGAATTATTGAGCAAAGTGTTTTTACAGTAGCTTAAACATAAGAAAATATGCCACTTGGAGGTACAAATGTGGAATTTTATTGTTGAATTTCTCCACATTGGTGCAGTAACAATGCTCAGATATCCAGTATACTTGTAGTCTTAGATGTGTAGAAGTCAAAGATACCACCCATAGCCAGGAATTATTGAGCAAAGTGTTTTTACAGTAGCTTAAACATAAGAAAATATGCCACTTGGAGGTACAAATGTGGAATTTTATTGTTGAATTTCTCCACATTGGTGCAGTAACAATGCTCAGTATCCAGTATACTTGTAGTCTTAGATGTGTAGAAGTCAAATATACCACCCATAGCCAGGAATTATTGAGCAAAGTGTTTTTACAGTAGCTTAAACATAAGAAAATATGCCACTTGGAGGTACAAATGTGGAATTTTATTGTTGAATTTCTCCACATTGGTGCAGTAACAATGCTCAGTATCCAGTATACTTGTAGTCTTAGATGTGTAGAAGTCAAAGATACCACCCATAGCCAGGAATTATTGAGCAAAGTGTTTTTACAGTAGCTTAAACATAAGAAAATATGCCACTTGGAGGTACAAATGTGGAATTTTATTGTTGAATTTCTCCACATTGGTGCAGTAACAATGCTCAGTATCCAGTATACTTGTAGTCTTAGATGTGTAGAAGTCAAAGATACCACCCATAGCCAGGAATTATTGAGCAAAGTGTTTTTACAGTAGCTTAAACATAAGAAAATATGCCACTTGGAGGTACAAATGTGGAATTTTATTGTTGAATTTCTCCACATTGGTGCAGTAACAATGCTCAGTATCCAGTATACTTGTAGTCTTAGATGTGTAGAAGTCAAAGATACCACCCATAGCCAGGAATTATTGAGCAAAG